>JAKRSK010007333.1:0-162248 GCA_029891615.1 Natrix natrix natrix
GCAGAGGGGCTGGAAGTGTGTGGGTGCTCAGGCTGTGAGTCTTAAAAAGGTCTGAGTGAATCCAGGAAGAGGGAAGAGGCAGAGGGGCTGGAAGTGTGTGGGTGCTCAGGCTGTGAGTCTTAAAAAGCTCTGAGTGAATCCAGGAAAGAGGGAAGAGGCAGAGGGCTGGAAGTGTGTGGACCTGTGCTCACGCTGTGAGTCTTAAAAAGGTCTGAGTGAATCCAGGAAGAGGGAAGAGGCAGAGGGGCTGGAAGTGTGTGAGTGTTCAGAAGCTGTGAGTTTTAAAAAGGTCTGAGTGAATCCAGGGAGAGGGAAGAGGCAGAGGGGCTGGAAGTGTGTGACCTGTGCTCACGCTGTGAGTTTTAAAAAGGTCTGAGTGAATCCAGGAAGAGGGAAGAGGCAGAGGGGCTGGAAGTGTGTGAGTGTTCAGAAGCTGTGAGTTTTAAAAACGTCTGAGTGAATCAGGGAAGAGGGAAGAGGCAGAGGGGCTGGAAGTGTGTGGGTGTGCTAGGCTGTGAGTTTTAAAACGTCTGAGTGAATCCAGGAAGAGGGAAGAGGCAGAGGGGCTGGAAGTGTGTGACCGGTGCTCAGGCTGTGAGTCTTAAAAAGGTCTGAGTGAATCCAGGAAGAGGGAAGAGGTAGAGGGGCTGGAAGAGTTTGAGTGTTAAGAGGCTGTGAGTTTTTAAAACATCTGAGGGAATCCACTAAGAGGGACGACGCAGAGAAGGGCTGGAAGTGTGTGGGTGCTCAGGCTGTGAGCCTTAAAAACGTCTAAGTGAATCAGGGAATAGCGAAGAGGCAGAGGCGCTGGAAGTGTGTGGGTGTGTACTGGCTGTGAGTTTTAAAACCCTCTGAGTGAATCCAGGAAGAGGGAAGGGGCAGAGGGGCTGGAAGTGTGTGGGTGCTGAGGCTGTGAGTCTTAAAAAGGTCTGAGTGAATCCAGGAAGAGGGAAGAGGCAGAGGGGCTGGAAGTGTGTGGGTGCTCAGGCTGTGAGTCTTAAACAGCTCTGAGTGAATCCAGAAAGAGGGAAGAGGTACAAGGGCTGGAAGTGTGTGACCTGTGCTCACGCTGTGAGTCTTAAAAAGGTCTGAGTGAATCCAGGAAGAGGGAAGAGGCAGAGGGGCTGGAAGTCTGTGAGTGTTCAGAAGCTGTGAGTTTTAAAAAGGTCTTTGTGAATCCAGGAAGAGGGAAGAGGTAGAGGGGCTGGAAGTGTGTGACCTGTGCTCACGCTGTGAGTTTTAAAACCCTCTGAGTGAATCCAGGAAGAGGGAAGGGGCAGAGGGGCTGGAAGTGTATGAGTATTCAGAAGCTGTGAGTTTTAAAATCGTCTGAGTGTATCAGGGAATAGCGAAGAGGCAGAGGGGCTGGAAGTGTGTGGGTGTGTACTGGCTGTGAGTTTTAAAACCCTCTGAGTGAATGCAGGAAGAGGGAAGGGGCAGAGGTGCTGGAAGTGTGTGGGTGCTCAGGCTGTGAGTCTTAAAAAGGTCTGAGTGAATCCAGGAAGAGGGAAGAGGTAGAGTGGCTGGAAGAGTTTGAGTGTTAAGAGGCTGTGAGTTTTTAAAACATCTGAGGGAATCCACTAAGAGGGACGACGCAGAGAAGCTGGAAGTGTGTGGGTGCTCAGGCTGTGAGCCTTAAAAACGTCTAAGTGAATCAGGGAATAGCGAAGAGGCAGAGGCGCTGGAAGTGTGTGGGTGTGTACTGGCTGTGAGTTTTAAAACCCTCTGAGTGAATCCAGGAAGAGGGAAGGGGCAGAGGGGCTGGAAGTGTGTGGGTGCTGAGGCTGTGAGTCTTAAAAAGGTCTGAGTGAATCCAGGAAGAGGGAAGAGGCAGAGGGGCTGGAAGTGTGTGGGTGCTCAGGCTGTGAGTCTTAAACAGCTCTGAGTGAATCCAGAAAGAGGGAAGAGGTACAAGGGCTGGAAGTGTGTGACCTGTGCTCACGCTGTGAGTCTTAAAAAGGTCTGAGTGAATCCAGGAAGAGGGAAGAGGCAGAGGGGCTGGAAGTCTGTGAGTGTTCAGAAGCTGTGAGTTTTAAAAAGGTCTTTGTGAATCCAGGAAGAGGGAAGAGGTAGAGGGGCTGGAAGTGTGTGACCTGTGCTCACGCTGTGAGTCTTAAAAAGGTCTGAGTGAATCCAGGAAGAGGGAAGAGGTAGAGGGGCTGGAAGTGTGTGAGTGTTCAGAGGCTGTGAGTTTTTAAAACATCTGAGTGAATCTACTAAGAGGGAAGACGCAGAGGGGCTGGATGTGTGTGGGTGCTCAGGCTGTGAGCCTTAAAAAGGTCTGAGTGAATCCAGGAAGAGGGAAGAGGCAGAGGGGCTGGAAGTGTGTGGGTGCTCAGGCTGTGAGTCTTAAAAAGGTCTGAGTGAATCCAGGAAGAGGGAAGAGGTAGAGTGGCTGGAAGAGTTTGAGTGTTAAGAGGCTGTGAGTTTTTAAAACATCTGAGGGAATCCACTAAGAGGGACGACGCAGAGAAGCTGGAAGTGTGTGGGTGCTCAGGCTGTGAGCCTTAAAAAGGTCTGAGTGAATCCAGGAAGAGGGAAGAGGCAGAGAGGCTTGAAGTGTGTGACCTGTGCTCACTCTGTGAGTCTTAAAAAGGTCTGACTGAATCTAGGAAGAGGGAAGATACAGAGTGGCTGGAAGTTTGTTGGTGCTCAGGCTGTGAGTCTTAAAAAGGTCTGAGTGAATCCGGGAAGAGGCAGAGGGGCTGGAAGTGTGTGAGAATTCAGAAGCTGTGAGTTTTAAAAACGTCTGAGTGTATCAGGGAATAGCAAAGTGGCAAGGGGCTGGAAGTGTGTGGGTGTGTACTGGCTGTGAGTTTTAAAACCCTCTGAGTGAATCCAGGAAGAGGGAAGAGGTAGAGGGGCTGGAAGTGTGTGAGTGTTCAGAGGCTGTGAGTTTTTAAAACACTGAGGTGATCACTAAGAAGAAGCGCAGAGGGGCTGGAAGTGTGTGGGTGCTCAGGGCTGGAGCCGTAAAAAGGTCTGGATTGAATCCAGGGAGAGGGAAGGGCAGGAGGGGCTTGAGTGTGTGACATGTGCGTCACGCGGTGTGAGGGCTTGAACGGTTGAGTGATTCCAGGAAGAGGGATAAGAGGTGAGGGGGCTTGAGTGGTGTGTGACCGTGTGCTCACGCTGTGGCGTGCGGAGGGGTGGTAGGGGAAGTGGAACGGGTGGGGGGCGGGGTGGGCGGGGGGGGCCGGGGGGTCGGGGGGAGGGGTTGAGGATGGGGGGGGAGGAGAGGGGGGAGGGTCGCGCCCAAGTGGGGTGGGGGGGGGAAGAGGCAGGGGGGGGGGGGGGGGGTGGGGGGGGGGGGGGGGGGAGGGATGGGGGGGGGGGGTGAGACGGGTGAGGGGGGGGGGGGAGGTGGAGGGGGGGGAAGGGGGGAGGGGTGGGGGGGGGGGGGGGGGGGGGGGGGTGGGGTGGGGGGGGGGGAGGTGGGGGGGAGGGGGGGTGGGGGGTGGAGGGTGGGGGGCTGGGAGGGGGGGGGGGGGGTGGGGGGGGGTAGGGGGTGGGGTGGGGGGGGGGGGGTGGGGGGTGGGTGTGTGGGGGTGGGGGGGGGGGGGGGGGGAGGGGGAGGGGGGGGGTTGGGTGTGGGGGGGGGGGGGGGGCAACAGTTATGGGGGGCCCCCCAGCCCCGCCCCCGCTCCCCCCCCCAACCCCAACTCCCCCCCCCCCCAAACCCACGGGTGGCTTGTTGGCGGGGGGGTTCGCGGTTTGGTGTTGTGGGTTGGCCGGGGTTGGGGGGGTATAAGGGGGGGGGGGGGCAAGGAAGGGGGGGGGAGGGGGGGGGGGAGAAAATGGGGGGGGGGGAAAAAAAAAAATTTTTTCAATGTTGTTTTTTTTTTTCCCCCCCCCCCCCCCCCCCCCCCCCAAAAGGTTGATGTAGAAAAGTAAAGAAAACGGAGACGGGGGGGGCAAGGGGGGGGGGAGGGGGGGGGGAAAGGGGGGGGGGGCCCCAAAGGGGGGGGGGGGGGGTGTGAAAAAAAAGGGGGTGGGGGGGGGATCGCATACAACGGGGGGGGAAAGGGGGTGGGGCGGCCTTTTCTTTTTGGGGGGGGTCGGTGTGGTTTTTTGGCATCTTCCTTCTTGAAGTGTGTGACCTGTGCTCACGCTGTGAGTCTTAAAACGGTTCTGAGTGAATCACAGGAAGAAGGGAAGAGGTAGAGGGGCTTGAAGTGTGTGACCTGTGCTCACGCTGTGAGTCTTAAAAAGGTCTGAGTGAATCCAGGAAGAGGGAAGAGGCAGAGGGGCTGGAAGTGTTTGAGTGTTCAGAGGCTGTGAGTTTTTAAAACCCTCTATAGACAGGAGATAGATAGATAGATTGGTAGATGGGTAGATTAGATAGATAGATAGATAGATAGATAGATAGATAGATAGATAGATAGATAGATAGATAGATAGATAGATAGATAATTGATAGCAGTATTATTAGAGAGACACAGACAGATAAATTGGATAGATAGATAGATAGATAGATAGATAGATAGATAGATAGATAGATAGATAGATAGATATAGATAGATAGAGAGAGAGACAGAGTCAGAACAGAGAGACAGATAGCATATAGGAGATAGATAGATAGATAGATAGATAGATAGATAGATAGATAGATAGATAGATAGATAGATAGATAGATAGATAGATAGATGATGATAGATAGATAGATAGATGATAGATAGATAGATAGATAGATAGATAGATAGATAGATATAAGATTGATAGCATATATATTAGACAGATAGATAGATAGATGATAGATAGATATGATAGATGATAGATAGGATAGATAGATAGATAGATAGATAGATAGATAGATAGATAGATAGATAGATAGATAGATAGATAGATAGATAGATAGATAGATAGATAGATAGATAGATTAGATAGATAGATAGATAGATAGATAGATAGATAGATAGATAGATAGATAGATAGATAGATAGATAGATAGATAGATAGATAGCATAGATAGGAGAGAGAGATAGAGTCAGAGACAGAGAGACAGATAGCATATAGGAGATAGATAGATAGATAGATAGATAGATAGATAGATAGATAGATAGTGATAGATAGATAGATAGATAGATAGATAGATAGATGATAGATAGATAGATAGATAGATAGATAGATAGATAGATAGATAGATAGATAGATAGATAGATATAAGATTGATAGCATATATATTAGACAGACACAGACAGATAGATTGGATAGATAGATGATAGATAGATGATAGATAGATAGATAGATAGATAGATAGATAGATAGATAGATAGATGTAGATAGATAGGTAGATAGGTAGATAGATAGATTGATATATAGATAGATAGATAGATAGATAGATAGATAGATAGATAGATAGATAGATAGATAGATGATAGATAGATAGATAGATAGATGATAGATAGATAGATAGATAGATAGATAGATAGATAGATAGATAGATAGATAGATAGATGATAGATAGATAGATAGTAGATAGATAGATGATAGATGATAGATAGATGATAGATAGATAGATAGATAGATAGATAGATAGATAGATAGATAGATAGATAGGATAGATAGCATAGATTGATAGATAGAATAGATAGATAGATAGATATAGGATAGATAGATAGATAGATAGATAGATAGATAGATAGATAGATAGATAGATAGATAGATGATAGATAGATAGATAGATAGATAGATAGATAGATAGATAGATAGATATAGATAGATAGCATAGATATTAGACAGATACAGATAGATAATTGGATAGATAGATGATAGATAGATAGATAGATAGATAGATAGATAGATAGATAGATAGATAGATAGATAGATAGATAGATAGATAGATAGATAGATAGATAGATAGATAGATAGATAGATAGATAGATAGATAGATAGATAGATAGGAGATAGATAGATAGAGATAGAGATAGATAGATAGATAGATAGATAGATAGATAGATAGATAGATAGATAGATAGATAGATAGATAGATAGATAGATAGATAGATAGATAGATAGATGATAGATAGATAGATAGATAGATAGATGATAGATAGATAGATAGATAGATAGATAGATAGATAGATAGATAGATAGATAGATAGATAGATAGATAGATAGATAGATAGATAGATAGATAGATAGATAGATAGATAGATAGATAGATAGATAGATGAGATGATAGAGATAGATAGATGATAGATAGATAGATAGATAGATAGATAGATAGATAGATAGATAGATAGATAGATAGATGATAGATAGATATAGATAGTATAGATAGCATAGATAGATCGATTGATCGATCCCGGATTCACAGAGACCTTTATAAGACTCACAGCATGAGCACAGGACACACATTTCCAGCCCCTCTGCCTCTTCCCTCTTCCCTGATTCACTCAGACCTTTTTAAAACTCACAGCTTCTGAACACTCACACACTTCCAGCCCCTCTGCCTCTTCCCTCTTCCTGGATTCACTCAGACCTTTTTAAGACTCACAGCCTGAGCACCCACACACTTCCAGTCCCTCTGCCTCTTCCCTCTTCCTGGATTCACTCAGACGTTTTTAAAACTCACAGCTTCTGAACACTCACACACTTCCAGCCCCTCTGCCTCTTCCCTCTTCCTGGATTCACTCAGACCTTTTTAAAACTCACAGCTTCTGAATACTCACACACTTCCAGCCCCTCTGCCTCTTCCCTCTTCCTGGATTCACTCAGACCTTTTTAAGACTCACAGCCTGAGCACCCACACACTTCCAGCCCCTCTGCCTCTTCCCTCTTCCTGGATTCACTCAGACGTTTTTAAAACTCACAGCCTCTGAACACTCACACACTTCCAGCCCCTCTGCCTCTTCCCTCTTCCTGGATTCACTCAGACCTTTTTAAGACTCACAGCCTGAGCACCCACACACTTCCAGCCCCTCTGCCTCTTCCCTCTTCCTGGATTCACTCAGACCTTTTTAAGACTCACAGCCTGAGCACCCACACACTTCCAGCCCCTCTGCCTCTTCCCTCTTCCTGGATTCACTCAGAGGGTTTTAAAACTCACAGCCAGTACACACCCACACACTTCCAGCCCCTCTGCCTCTTCCCTATTCCCTGATTCACTCAGACGTTTTTAAAACTCACAGCTTCTGAATACTCACACACTTCCAGCCCCTCTGCCTCTTCCCTCTTCCTGGATTCACTCAGACCTTTTTAAGACTCACAGCCTGAGCACCCACACACTTCCAGCCCCTCTGCCTCTTCCCTCTTCCCTGATTCACTCAGACCTTTTTAAAACTCACAGCTTCTGAATACTCACACACTTCCAGCCCCTCTGCCTCTTCCCTCTTCCTGGATTCACTCAGACCTTTTTAAGACTCACAGCCTGAGCACGTCACACACTTTCCAGCCCCTCTGCCTCTTCCCTCTTCCTGGATTCACTCAGACCTTTTTAAGACTCACAGCCTGAGCACCCACACACTTCCAGCCCCTCTGCCTCTTCCCTCTTCCTGGATTCACTCAGACGTTTTTAAAACTCACAGCTTCTGAACACTCACACACTTCCAGCCCCTCTGCCTCTTCCCTCTTCCTGGATTCACTCAGACCTTTTTAAGACTCACAGCATGAGCACAGGTCACACACTTCCAGCCCCTCTGCCTCTTCCCTCTTCCTGGATTCACTCAGACCTTTTTAAGACTCACAGCCTGAGCACCCACACACTTCCAGCCCCTCTGCCTCTTCCCTCTTCCTGGATTCACTCAGACCTTTTTAAGACTCACAGCCTGAGCACAGATCACACACTTCCAGCCCCTCTGCCTCTTCCCTCTTCCTGGATTCACTCAGACCTTTTTAAGGCTCACAGCCTGAGCACCCACACACTTCCAGCCCCTCTGCGTCTTCCCTCTTAGTGGATTCACTCAGATGTTTTTAAAACTCACAGCCTCTGAACACTCACACACTTCCAGCCCCTCTGCCTCTTCCCTCTTCCTGGATTCACTCAGACCTTTTTAAAACTCACAGCTTCTGAACACTCACACACTTCCAGCCCCTCTGCCTCTTCCCTCTTCCTGGATTCACTCAGACCTTTTTAAGGCTCACAGCCTGAGCACCCACACACTTCCAGCCCCTCTGCGTCTTCCCTCTTAGTGGATTCACTCAGACGTTTTTAAAACTCACAGCCTCTGAACACTCACACACTTCCAGCCCCTCTGCCTCTTCCCTCTTCCTGGATTCACTCAGACCTTTTTAAGACTCACAGCCTGAGCACCCACACACTTCCAGCCCCTCTGCCTCTTCCCTCTTCCTGGATTCACTCAGACCTTTTTAAGACTCACAGCCTGAGCACCCACACACTTCCAGCCCCTCTGCCCCTTCCCTCTTCCTGGATTCACTCAGACGGTTTTAAAACTCACAGCCAGTACACACCCACACACTTCCAGCCCCTCTGCCTCTTCCCTCTTCCTGATTCACTCAGACGTTTTTAAAACTCACAGCTTCTGAACACTCACACACTTCCAGCCCCTCTGCCTCTTCCCTCTTCCTGGATTCACTCAGACCTTTTTAAGACTCACAGCCTGAGCACCCACACACTTCCAGCCCCTCTGCCTCTTCCCTCTTCCTTAATTCACTCAGACCTTTTTAAAACTCACAGCTTCTGAACACTCACACACTTCCAGCCCCTCTGCCTCTTCCCTCTTCCTGGATTCACTCAGACCTTTTTGAGACTCACAGCGTGAGCACACCACACACTTCCAGCCCCTCTGCCTCTTCCCTCTTCCTGGATTCACTCAGAGATTTTAAAACTCACAGCCTATGCATACCCACACACTTCCAGCCCCTCTGCCTCTTCCCTCTTCCTGATTCACTCAGACCTTTTTAAAACTCACAGCTCTGAACACTCACACACTTCCAGCCCCTCTGCCTCTTCCCTCTTCCTGGATTCACTCAGACCTTTTTAAGACTCACAGCCTGAGCACCCACACACTTCCAGCCCCTCTGCCTCTTCCCTCTTCCTGGATTCACTCAGACCTTTTTAAGACTCACAGCCTGAGCACCCACACACTTCCAGCCCCTCTGCCCCTTCCCTCTTCCTGGATTCACTCAGAGGGTTTTAAAACTCACAGCCAGTACACACCCACACACTTCCAGCCCCTCTGCCTCTTCCCTCTTCCTGATTCACTCAGACGTTTTTAAAACTCACAGCGTCTGAATACTCATACACTTCCAGCCCCTCTGCTTCTTCCTTCTTCCTGGATTCACTCAGACCTTTTTAAGATGCACAGCATGAGCACAGGTCACACATTTCCAGCACCTCTGCCTCTTCCCTCTTCCTGGATTCACTCAGACCTTTTTAAGACTCACAGCCTGAGCACCCACACACTTCCAGCCCCTCTGCCTCTTCCCTCTTCCTGGATTCACTCAGACCTTTTTAAGACTCACAGCCTGAGCACCCACACACTTCCAGCCCCTCTGCCTCTTCCCTCTTCCTGGATTCACTCAGAGCGTTTTAAAACTCACAGCCAGTACACACCACACACTTCCAGCCCCTCTGCCTCTTCCTCTTCCCTGATTCACTCAGACGTTTTTAAAACTCACAGCTTCTGAACACTCACACACTTCCAGCCCCTCTGCCTCTTCCCTCTTCCTGGATTCACTCAGACCTTTTTAAGACTCACAGCCTGAGCACACTCACACACTTCCAGCCCCTCTGCCTCTTCCCTCTTCCTGGATTCACTCAGACCTTTTTAAGGCTCACAGCCTGAGCACCCACACACTTCCAGCCCCTCTGCCTCTTCCCTCTTCCTGGATTCACTCAGATGTTTTAAAACTCACAGCCTCTGAACACTCACACACTTCCAGCCCCTCTGCCTCTTCCCTCTTCCTGGATTCACTCAGACCTTTTTAAAACTCACAGCTCTGAACACTCACACACTTCCAGCCCCTCTGCCTCTTCCCTCTTCCTGGATTCACTCAGACCTTTTTAAGACTCACAGCCTGAGCACCCACACACTTCCAGCCCCTCTGCCTCTTCCCTCTTAGTGGATTCACTCAGACGTTTTTAAAACTCACAGCTTCTGAACACTCACACACTTCCAGCCCCTCTGCCTCTTCCCTCTTCCTGGATTCACTCAGACCTTTTTAAGACTCACAGCCTGAGCACCCACACACTTCAAGCCCCTCTGCCTCTTCCCTCTTCCTGGATTCACTCAGACCTTTTTAAGACTCACAGCCTGAGCACCCACACACTTCCAGCCCCTCTGCCTCTTCCCTCTTCCTGGATTCACTCAGACGTTTTTAAAACTCACAGCCTGTACACACCCACACACTTCCAGCCCCTCTGCCTCTTCCCTGATTCACTCAGACATTTTAAAAACTCACAGCTCTGAACACTCACACACTTCCAGCCCCTCTGCCTCTTCCCTCTTCCTGGATTCACTCAGACGGTTTTAAAACTCACAGCATGCAAACACCCACACACTTCCAGCCCCCCTGCCTCTTCTCTCTTCCTGGATTCACTCAGACGTTTTTAAAACTCACAGCTTCTGAACACTCACACACTTCCAGCCCCTCTGCCTCTTCCCTCTTCCTGGATTCACTCAGACCTTTTTAAGACTCACAGCCTGAGCACCCACACACTTCCAGCCCCTCTGCCTCTTCCCTCTTCCTGGATTCACTCAGACCTTTTTAAGACTCACAGCCTGAGCACCCACACACTTCCAGCCCCTCTGCCTCTTCCCTCTTCCTGGATTCACTCAGACGTTTTAAAACTCACAGCCTGTACACACCCACACACTTCCAGCCCCTCTGCCTCTTCCCTCTTCCTGATTCACTCAGACGTTTTTAAAACTCACAGCCTGAACACTCACACACTTCCAGCCCCTCTGCCTCTTCCCTCTTCCTGGATTCACTCAGACCTTTTTAAGACTCACAGCCTGAGCACACCACACACTTCCAGCCCCTCTGCCTCTTCCCTCTTCCTGGATTCACTCAGACGTTTTTAAAACTCACAGCCTGAACACTCACACACTTCCAGCCCCTCTGCCTCTTCCCTCTTCCTGGATTCACTCAGACCTTTATAAGACTCACAGCCTGAGCACCCACACACTTCCAGCCCCTCTGCCTCTTCCCTCTTCCTGGATTCACTCAGACCTTTTTAAGACTCACAGCCTGAGCACCCACACACTTCCAGCCCCTCTGCCCCTTCCCTCTTCCTGGATTCACTCAGACGGTTTTAAAACTCACAGCCAGTACACACCCACACACTTCCAGCCCCTCTGCCTCTTCCCTCTTCCTGGATTCACTCAGACCTTTTTAAGACTCACAGCCTGAGCACCCACACACTTCCAGCCCCTCTGCCTCTTCCCTCTTCCTGGATTCACTCAGACCTTTTTAAAACTCACAGCTTCTGACACTCACACACTTCCAGCCCCTCTGCCTCTTCCCTCTTCCTGGATTCACTCAGACCTTTTTAAGACTCACAGCCTGAGCACCCACACACTTCCAGCCCCTCTGCCTCTTCCCTCTTCCTGGATTCACTCAGACGGTTTTAAAACTCACAGCCTGTACACACCCACACACTTCCAGCCCCTCTGCCTCTTCCCTCTTCCTGATTCACTCAGACTTTTTAAAACTCACAGCTCTGAACACTCACACACTTCCAGCCCCTCTGCCTCTTCCCTCTTCCTGGATTCACTCAGACCTTTTTAAGACTCACAGCCTGAGCACCCACACACTTCCAGCCCCTCTGCCTCTTCCCTCTTCCTGGATTCACTCAGACCTTTTTAAGACTCACAGCCTGAGCACACTCACACACTTCCAGCCCCTCTGCCTCTTCCCTCTTCCTGGATTCACTCAGACCTTTTTAAGACTCACAGCCTGAGCACCCACACACTTCCAGCCCCTCTCCCCCTTCCCTCTTCCTGGATTCACTCAGACGGTTTTAAGACTCACAGCCTGTACACACCCACACAATTCCAGCCCCTCTGCCGCTTCCCTCTTCCTGGATTCACTCAGACCTTTTTAAAACTCACAGCTCTGAACACTCACACACTTCCAGCCCCTCTGCCTCTTCCCTCTTCCTGGATTCACTCAGACCTTTTTAAGACTCACAGCCTGAGCACACCACACACTTCCAGCCCCTCTGCCTCTTCCCTCTTCCTGGATTCACTCAGACCTTTTTAAGACTCACAGCCTGAGCACCCACACACTTCCAGCCCCTCTGCCTCTTCCCTCTTCCTGGATTCACTCAGACCTTTTTAAGACTCACAGCCTGAGCACCCACACACTTCCAGCCCCTCTGCCCCTTCCCTCTTCCTGGATTCACTCAGACGGTTTTAAAACTCACAGCCAGTACACACCCACACACTTCCAGCCCCTCTGCCTCTTCCCTCTTCCCTGACTCACTCAGACGTTTTTGAAACTCACAGCTTCTGAACACTCACACACTTCCAACCCAGCTGCCTCTTCCCTCTTCCTGGATTCACTCAGACCTTTTTAAGACTCACAGCCTGAGCACACACACACTTCCAGCCCCTCTGCCTCTTCCCTCTTCCTGGATTCACTCAGACTTTTTAAAACTCACAGCCTGACACACCCACACACTTCCAGCCCCTCTGCCTCTTCCCTCTTCCTGGATTCACTCAGACGTTTTTAAAACTCACAGCTCTGAACACTCACACACTTCCAGCCCCTCTGCCTCTTCCCTCTTCCTGGATTCACTCAGACCTTTTTAAGACTCACAGCCTGTAGCACACCACACACTTCCAGCCCCTCTGCCTCTTCCCTCTTCCTGATTCACTCAGACGTTTTTAAAACTCACAGCTTCTGAACACTCACACACTTCCAACCCCTCTGCCTCTTCCCTCTTCCTGGATTCACTCAGACCTTTTTAAGACTCACAGCCTGAGCACCCACACACTTCCAGCCCCTCTGCCTCTTCCCTCTTCCTGGATTCACTCAGACCTTTTTAAGACTCACAGCCTGAGCACACCACACACTTCCAGCCCCTCTGCCCCTTCCCTCTTCCTGGATTCACTCAAACGGTTTTAAAACTCACAGCCTCTGAACACTCAAACACTTGCAGCCCCTCTGCCGCTTCCCTCTTCCTGGATTCACTCAGACGTTTTTAAGACAGCCTGAGCACAGGTCACACATCTCCAGCCCCTCTGCCTCTTCCCTCTTCCTGGATTCACTCAGACCTTTTTAAGACTCACAGCCTGAGCACCCACACACTTCCAGCCCCTCTGCCCCTTCCCTCTTCCTGGATTCACTCAGACGGTTTTAAAACTCACAGCCTGTACACACCCACACACTTCCAGCCCCTCTGCCTCTTCCCTCTTCCCTGATTCACGCAGACCTTTTTAAAACTCACAGCCTGAACACCCACACACTTCCAGCCCCTCTGCCTCTTCCCAATTCCTGGATTCACTCAGAACTTTTTAAGACTCACAGCCTGAGCACACCACACACTTCCAGCCCCTCTGCCTCTTCCCTCTTCCTGGATTCACTCAGACCTTTTTAAGACTCACAGCCTGAGCACCTCACACACTTCCAGCCCCTCTGCCTCTTCCCTCTTCCTGGATTCACTCAGACCTTTTTAAGACTCACAGTCTGAGCACCCACACACTTCCAGCCCCTCTGCCTCTTCCCTCTTCCTAGATTCACTCAGACCTTTTTAAGACTCACAGCCTCAGCACTCACACACTTCCATCCCCTCTGCCTCTTCCCTCTTCCTGGATTCACTCAGACCTTTTTAAGACTCACAGCCTGAGCACCCACACACTTCCAGCCCCTCTGCCTCTTCCCTCTTCCCTGATTCACTCAGACGTTTTTAAAACTCACAGCTTCTGAACACTCACACACTTCCAGCCCCTCTGCCTCTTCCCTCTTCCTGGATTCACTCAGACCTTTTTAAGACTCACAGCCTGAGCACCCACACACTTCCAGCCCCTCTGCCTCTTCCCTCTTAGTGGATTCACTCAGACGTTTTTAAAAGTCACAGTCTCTGAACACTCACACACTTCCAGCCCCTCTGCATCTTCCCACTTCCTGGATTCACTCAGACCTTTTTAAGACTCACAGCCTGAGCACCCACACACTTCCAGCCCCTCTGCCTCTTCCCTCTTCCTGGATTCACTCAGACCTTTTTAAGACTCACAGCCTGAGCACCCACACACTTCCAGCCCCTCTGCCTCTTCCCTCTTCCTGGATTCACTCAGACCTTTTTAAGACTCACAGCCTGAGCACCCACACACTTCCAGCCCCTCTGCCTCTTCCCTCTTCCTGGATTCACTCAGACGTTTTTAAAACTCACAGCTCTGACACACCCACACACTTCCAGCCCCTCTGCCTCTTCCCTCTTCCTGGATTCACTCAGACCTTTTTAAGACTCACAGCTTCTGAACACTCACACACTTCCAGCCCCTCTGCCTCTTCCCTCTTCCTGGATCCACTCAGACCTTTTTAAGACTCACAGCCTGAGCACATCACACACTTCCAGCCCCTCTGCCTCTTCCCTCTTCCTGGATTCACTCAGACCTTTTTAAGACTCACAGCCTGACACTCACACACTTCCAGCCCCTCTGCCTCTTCCCTCTTCCTGGATTCACTCAGACCTTTTTAAGACTCACAGCTCTGAACACTCACACACTTCCAGCCCCTCTGCCTCTTCCCTCTTCCTGGATTCACTCAGACCTTTTTAAGACTCACAGCCTGAGCACCCACACACTTCCAGCCCCTCTGCCTCTTCCCTCTTCCTGGATTCACTCAGACCTTTTTAAGACTCACAGCCTGAGCACATCACACACTTCCAGCCCCTCTGCCTCTTCCCTCTTCCTGGATTCACTCAGAGGTTTTTAAAACTCACAGCCGTACACACCCACACACTTCCAGCCCTCTGCCTCTTCCTCTTCCTGATTCACTCAGACGTTTTTAAAACTCACAGCTTCTGAACACTCACACACTTCCAGCCCCTCTGCCTCTTCCCTCTTCCTGGATTCACTCAGACCTTTTTAAGACTCACAGCCTGAGCACTCACACACTTCCAGCCCCTCTGCCTCTTCCCTCTTCCTGGATTCACTCAGACCTTTTTAAGACTCACAGCCTGAGCACCCACACACTTCCAGCCCCTCTGCCTCTTCCCTCTTCCTGGATTCACTCAGACCTTTTTAAGGCTCACAGCCTGAGCACACCACACACTTCCAGCCCCTCTGCCTCTTCCCTCTTCCTGGATTCACTCAGACCTTTTTAAGACTCACAGCCTGAGCACCCACACACTTCCAGCCCCTCTGCCTCTTCCCTCTTCCTGGATTTACTCAGATGTTTTTAAAACTCAAAGCCTCTGAACAGTCACACACTTCCAGCCCCTCTGCCCCTTCCCTCTTCCTGGATTCACTCAGACTTTTTAAGACTCACAGCCTGAGCACCCACACACTTCCAGCCCCTCTGCCACTTCCCTCTTCCTGGATTCACTCAGACCTTTTTAAGACTCACAGCTGGAGCACCCACACACTTCCAGCCCCTCTGCCTCTTCCCTCTTCCTGGATTCACTCAGACGTTTTTAAAACTCACAGCTCTGAACACTCCACACACTTCCAGCCCCTCTGCCTCTTCCCTCTTCCTGGATTCACTCAGACCTTTTTAAGACTCACAGCCTGAGCACCCACACACTTCAAGCCCCTCTGCCTCTTCCCACTTCCTGGATTCACTCAGACCTTTTTAAGACTCACAGCTTGAGCACACTCACACACTTCCAGCCCCTCTGCCTCTTCCCTCTTCCTGGATTCACTCAGACCTTTTTAAGGCTCACAGCCTGAGCACCCACACACTTCCAGCCCCTCTGCCTCTTCCCTCTTCCTGGATTCACTCAGACGTTTTTAAAACTCACAGCTCTGAACACTCACACACTTCCAGCCCCTCTGCCTCTTCCCTCTTCCTGGATTCACTCAGACCTTTTTAAGACTCACAGCCTCAGCACCCACACACTTCCAGCCCCTCTGCGTCTTCCCTCTAAGTGGATTCACTCAGTGGGTTTTAAAACTCACAGCCAGTACACACCCACACACTTCCAGCCCCTCTGCCTCTTCCCTCTTCCTGGATTCACTCAGACGTTTTTAAGACTCACAGCTTCTGACACTCACACACTTCCAGCCCCTCTGCCTCTTCCCTCTTCCTGGATTCACTCAGACTTTTTAAGACTCACAGCCTGAACACCACACACTTCCAGCCCCTCTGCCTCTTCCCTCTTCCTGGATTCACTCAGACCTTTTTAAGACTCACAGCCTGAGCACATCACACACTTCCAGCCCCTCTGCCTCTTCCCTCTTCCTGGATTCACTCAGACCTTTTTAAAGACTCACAGCTCTGAGCACCCACACACTTCCAGCCCTCTGCCTCTTCCCTCTTCCTGGATTCACTCAGACGTTTTTAAAACTCACAGCTCTGAACACTCACACACTTCCAGCCCCTCTGCCTCTTCCCTCTTCCTGGATTCACTCAGACCTTTTTAAGACTCACAGCCTGAGCACCCACACACTTCCAGCCCCTCTGCCTCTTCCCTCTTCCTGGATTCACTCAGACCTTTTTAAGACTCACAGCCTGAGCACTCACACACTTCCAGCCCCTCTGCCTCTTCCCTCTTCCTGGATTCACTCAGAGGTTTTAAAACTCACAGCCTGTACACACCCACACACTTCCAGCCCCTCTGCCTCTTCCCTCTTCCCTGATTCACTCAGACGTTTTTAAAACTCACAGCTTCTGAACACTCACACACTTCCAGCCCCTCTGCCTCTTCCCTCTTCCTGGATTCACTCAGACCTTTTTAAGACTCACAGCATGAGCACAGGTCACACATTTCCAGCCCCTCTGCCTCTTCCCTCTTCCTGGATTCACTCAGACCTTTTTAAGACTCACAGCCTGAGCACCCACACACTTCCAGCCCCTCTGCCTCTTCCCTCTTCCCTGATTCACTCAGACGTTTTTAAAACTCACAGCCATGAGCACCGACGCACTTCCAGCCCCTCTGCCTCTTCCCTCTTCCCTGGATTCACTCAGACGTTTTTAAAACTCACAGCTCTGAGCACCCACACACTTCCAGCCCCTCTGCCTCTTCCCTCTTAGTGGATTCACTCAGATGTTTTTAAAACTCACAGCCTCTGAACACTCACACACTTCCAGCCCCTCTGCCTCTTCCCTCTTCCTGGATTCACTCAGACCTTTTTAAGACTCACAGCCTGAGCACCCACACACTTCCAGCCCCTCTGCCTCTTCCCTCTTCCTGGATTCACTCAGACCTTTTTAAGACTCACAGCCGTAGCACACCACACACTTCCAGCCCCTCTGCCTCTTCCCTCTTCCTGGATTCACTCAGACCTTTTTAAGACTCACAGCTCTGAACACTCACACACTTCCAGCCCCTCTGCCTCTTCCCTCTTCCTGGATTCACTCAGACCTTTTTAAGACTCACAGCCTGAACACCCACACACTTCCAGCCCCTCTGCCTCTTCCCTCTTCCTGGATTCACTCAGACCTTTTTAAGACTCACAGCCTGAACACAGGTCACACATTTCCAGCCCCTCTGCCTCTTCCCTCTTCCTGGATTCACTCAGACCTTTTTAAGACTCACAGCCTGAGCACCCACACACTTCCAGCCCCTCTGCCTCTTCCCTCTTCCTGGATTCACTCAGACCTTTTTAAGACTCAAATCCTGAGCACCCACACACTTCCAGCCCCTCTGCCTCTTCCCTCTTCCTGGATTCACTCAGACCTTTTTAAGACTCACAGCCTGAGCACCCACACACTTCCAGCCCCTCTGCCTCTTCCCTCTTCCTGGATTCACTCAGACGTTTTTAAAAGTCACAGCCAGTACACACCCACACACTTCCAGCCCCTCTGCCTCTTCCCTCTTCCTGGATTCACTCAGACGTTTTTAAAACTCACAGCTTCTGAACACTCACACACTTCCAGCCCCTCTGCCTCTTCCCTCTTCCTGGATTCACTCAGACGTTTTTAAAACTCACAGCTTCTGAACACTCACACACTTCCAGCCCCTCTGCCTCTTCCCTCTTCCTGGATTCACTCAGACCTTTTTAAGACTCACAGCCTGAGCACCCACACACTTCCAGCCCCTCTGCCTCTTCCCTCTTCCTGGATTCACTCAGACCTTTTTAAGACTCACAGCCTGAGCACACTCACACATTTCCAGCCCCTCTGCCTCTTCCCTCTTCCTGGATTCACTCAGACCTTTTTAAGACTCACAGCCTGAGCACCCACACACTTCCAGCCCCTCTGCCCCTTCCCTCTTCCTTTATTCACTCAGAGGGTTTTAAAACTCACAGCCAGTACACCCACACATTTCCAGCCCCTCTGCCACTTCCCTCTTCCTGATTCACTCAGACGTTTTTAAAACTCACAGCTTCTGAATACTCACACACTTCCAGCCCCTCTGCCTCTTCCCTCTTCCTGGATTCACTCAGACCTTTTTAAGACTCACAGCCTGAGCACCCACACACTTCCAGCCCCTCTGCCTCTTCCCTCTTCCTGGATTCACTCAGACCTTTTTAAGACTCACAGCCTGAGCACCCACACACTTCCAGCCGCTCTGCCTCTTCCCTCTTCCTGGATTCACTCAGACCTTTTTAAGACTCACAGCCTGAGCACCCACACACTTCCAGCCCCTCTGCCCCTTCCCTCTTCCTTTATTCACTCAGAGGGTTTTAAAACTCACAGCCAGTACACACCCACACACTTCCAGCCCCTCTGCCTCTTCGCTATTCCCTGATTCACTCAGACGTTTTTAAAACTCACAGCTTCTGAATACTCACACACTTCCAGCCCCTCTGCCTCTTCCCTCTTCCTGGATTCACTCAGACGTTTTTAAAACTCACAGCTTCTGAACACTCACACACTTCCAGCCCCTCTGCCTCTTCCCTCTTCCTGGATTCACTCAGACCTTTTTAAGACTCACAGCCTGAGCACTCACACACTTCCAGCCCCTCTGCCTCTTCCCTCTTCCTGGATTCACTCAGACCTTTTTAAGACTCACAGCCTGAGCACAGGTCACACATTTCCAGCCCCTCTGCCTCTTCCCTCTTCCTGGATTCACTCAGACCTTTTTAAGACTCACAGCCTGAGCACCCACACACTTCCAGCCCCTCTGCCCCTTCCCTCTTCCTGGATTCACTCAGAGGTTTTTAAAACTCACAGCCAGTACACACCCACACACTTCCAGCCCCTCTGCCTCTTCCCTCTTCCCTGATTCACTCAGACGTTTTTAAAACTCACAGCTTCTGAATACTCACACACTTCCAGCCCCTCTGCCTCTTCCCTCTTCCTGGATTCACTCAGACCTTTTTAAGACTCACAGCCTGAGCACCCACACACTTCCAGCCCCTCTGCCTCTTCCCTCTTCCTGGATTCACTCAGACCTTTTTAAAACTCACAGCCTGAGCACTCACACACTTCCAGCCCCTCTGCCTCTTCCCTCTTCCTGGATTCACTCAGACCTTTTTAAGACTCACAGCCTGAGCACCCACACACTTCCAGCCCCTCTGCCCCTTCCCTCTTCCTGGATTCACTCAGACGTTTTTAAAACTCACAGCTTCTGAACACTCACACACTTCCAGCCCCTCTGCCTCTTCCCTCTTCCTGGATTCACTCAGACCTTTTTAAGACTCACAGCCTGAGCACCCACACACTTCCAGCCCCTCTGCCTCTTCCCTCTTCCTGGATTCACTCAGACCTTTTTAAGACTCACAGCCTGAGCACCCACACACTTCCAGCCCCTCTGCCTCTTCCCTCTTCCTGGATTCACTCAGACGTTTTTAAAACTCACAGCTCTGAACACCCACACACTTCCAGCCCCTCTGCCTCTTCCCTCTTCTCTGATTCACTCAGACCTTTTTAAAACTCACAGCTTCTGAACACTCACACACTTCCAGCCCCTCTGCCCCTTCCCTCTTCCTGGATTCACTCAGACCTTTTTAAGACTCACAGCCTGAACACCCACACACTTCCAGCCCCTCTGCCTCTTCCCTCTTCCTGGATTCACTCAGACCTTTTTAAAACTCACAGCCTGAGCACCCACACACTTCCAGCCCCTCTGCCTCTTCCCTCTTCCTGGATTCACTCAGAAATTTTTAAGGCTCACAGCCTGAGCACCCACACACTTCCAGGCCCTCTGCATCTTCCCTCTTAGTGGATTCACTCAGACCTTTTTAAGACTCACAGCTCTGAACACTCACACACTTCCAGCCCCTCTGCCTCTTCCCTCTTCCTGGATTCACTCAGACTTTTTAAAACTCACAGCTCTGAACACCCACACACTTCCAGCCCCTCTGCCTCTTCCCTCTTCCTGGATTCACTCAGACCTTTTTAAGACTCACAGCCTGAGCACACTCACACACTTCCAGCCCCTCTGCCTCTTCCCTCTTCCTGGATTCACTCAGACCTTTTTAAGACTCACAGCCTGAGCACCCACACACTTCCAGCCCCTCTGCCTCTTCCCTCTTCCTGGATTCACTCAGACCTTTTTAAAACTCACAGCTTCTGAACACTCACACACTTCCAGCCCCTCTGCCTCTTCCCTCTTCCTGGATTCACTCAGACCTTTTTAAGACTCACAGCCTGAGCACCCCCACACTTCCAGCCCCTCTGCCTCTTCCCTCTTCCTGAATTCACTCAGACCTCTTTAAGACTCACAGCTCTGAACACTCACACACTTCCAGCCCCTCTGCCTCTTCCCTCTTCCTGGATTCACTCAGACCTTTTTAAAACTCACAGCTCTGACACACTCACACACTTCCAGCCCCTCTGCCTCTTCCCTCTTCCTGGATTCACTCAGACCTTTTTAAGACTCACAGCCTGAGCACACTCACACACTTCCAGCCCCTCTGCCTCTTCCCTCTTCCTGGATTCACTCAGACTTTTTAAGACTCACAGCCTGAACACTCACACACTTCCAGCCCCTCTGCCTCTTCCCTCTTCCTGGATTCACTCAGACCTTTTTAAGACTCACAGCCTGAGCACCCACACACTTCCAGCCCCTCTGCCTCTTCCCTCTTCCTGGATTCACTCAGACCTTTTTAAGACTCACAGCCTGAGCACCCACACACTTCCAGCCCCTCTGCCTCTTCCCTCTTCCCGGATTCACTCAGACCTTTTTAAAACTCACAGCCTCTGAACACCCACACACTTCCAGCCCCTCTGCCTCTTCCCTCTTCCTGGATTCACTCAGACCTTTTTAAGACTCACAGCCTGAGCACCCACACACTTCCAGCCCCTCTGCCTCTTCCCTCTTCCTGGATTCACTCAGACGTTTTTAAAACTCACAGCTCTGAACACATCACACACTTCCAGCCCCTCTGCCTCTTCCCTCTTCCTGGATTCACTCAGACCTTTTTAAGACTCACAGCCTCAGCACCCACACACTTCCAGCCCCTCTGCCCCTTCCCTCTTCCTGGATTCACTCAGAGGGTTTTAAAACTCACAGCCAGTACACACCCACACACTTCCAGCCCCTCTGCCTCTTCCCTCTTCCCTGATTCACTCAGACGTTTTAAAAACTCACAGCCTCTGAACACCTCACACACTTCCAGCCC
Source organism: Natrix natrix natrix (assembly GCA_029891615.1). Classification (NCBI taxonomy): domain Eukaryota; kingdom Metazoa; phylum Chordata; class Lepidosauria; order Squamata; family Natricidae; genus Natrix; species Natrix natrix. The sequence continues at coordinate 21,582 of JAKRSK010007333.1, forward strand.
CTCTGCCTCTTCCCTCTTCCTGGATTGACTCAGACCTTTTTAAGACTCACAGCCTCAGCACGCACACACTTCCAGCCCCTCTGCCCCTTCCCTCTTCCTGGATTCACTCAGACGTTTTTAAAACTCACAGCTTCTGAACACCCACACACTTAAGCCGCTCTGCCTCTTTCACTCAGATGTTTTAAAAACTCACAGCCTCTGAACAATCACACACCTCCAGCCCCTCTGCCTCTTCCCTCTTCCTGGATTCACTCATACCTTTTTAAGACTCACAGCCTCAGCACCCACACTCTTCCAGCCCCTCTTCCCCTTCCCTCTTCCTGGATTCACTCAGAGGGTTTTAAAACTCACAGCCAGTACACACCCACACACTTCCAGCCCCTCTGCCTCTTCCCTCTTCCCTGATTCACTCAGATATTTTAAAAACTCACAGCCTCTGAACCCTCACACACTTCCAGCCCCTCTGCCTCTTCCCTCTTCCTGGATTGACTCAGACCTTTTTAAGACTCACAGCCTCAGCACCCACACACTTCCAGCCCCTCTGCCCCTTCCCTCTTCCTGGATTCACTCAGAGGGTTTTAAAACTCACAGCCAGTACACACCCACACACTTCCAGTGCCTCTGCCTCTTCGCTATTCCCTGATTCACTCAGACGTTTTTAAAACTCACAGCTTCTCAATACTCACTTCCAGCCCCTCTGCCCCTTCCCTCTTAGTGGATTCACTCAGATGTTTTAAAAACTCACAGCCTCTGAAACACTCACACACTTTCAGCCCCTCTGCCTCTTCCCTCTTCCTGGATTCACTCAGACCTTTTTAAGACTCACAGCCTGAGCACCCACACACTTCCAGCCCCTCTGCCCCTTCCCTCTTCCTGGATTCACTCAGAGGGTTTTAAAACTCACAGCCTCAGCACCCACACACTTCCAGCCCCTCTGCCCCTTCCCTCTTCCTGGATTCACTCAGAGGGTTTTAAAACTCACAGCCAGTACACACCCACACACTTCCAGCGCCTCTGCCTCTTCGCTATTCCCTGATTCACTCAGACGTTTTTAAAACTCACAGCTTCTCAATACTCACACACTTCCAGCCCCTCTGCGCCTTCCCTCTTAGTGGATTCACTCAGATGTTTTAAAAACTCACAGCCTCTGAACACTCACACACTTCCAGCCCCTCTGCCTCTTCCCTCTTCCTGGATTCACTCAGACGTTTTTAAGACTCACAGCCTCAGCACCCACACACTTCCAGCCCCTCTGCCCCTTCCCTCTTCCTGGATTCACTCAGACCTTTTTAAGACTCACAGCGTGAGCACAGGTCACACACTTCCAGCCCATCTGCCTCTTCCCTCTTCCCTGATTCACTCAGACGTTTTTAAAACTCACAGCTTCTCAATACTCACACACTTCCAGCCCCTCTGCGACTTTCCTTTTAGTGGATTCACTCAGATGTTTTTAAAACTCACAGCTTCTGAATACTCACACACTTCCATCCCCTCTGCCTCTTCCCTCTTCCCTGATTCACTCAGGCGTTTTTAAAACTCACAGCTTCTGAACACTCAGACTCTTCCAGCCCCTCTGCGTCTTCCCTCTTCCTGGATTCACTGAGAGGGTTTTAAAACTCACAGCCATTGCACACCCACACACTTCCAGCCCCTCTGCCTCTTCCCTCTTCCTGGATTTACTCAGACCTTTTTAAAGACTCAAAGCCTGAACACAGGTCACACATTTCCAGCCCCTCTGCCTCTTCCCTCTTCCTGGATTCACTCAGACCTTTTTAAGACTCACAGCCTGAGCACCCACACACTTCCAGCCCCTCTGCCTCTTCCCTCTTCCTGGATTCACTCAGACGTTTTTAAAACTCACAGCTTCTGAACACTCACACACTTCCAGCCCCTCTGCCTCTTCCCTCTTCCCTGATTCACTCAGACTTTTTAAAACTCACAGCTTCTGAACACTCACACACTTCCAGCCCCTCTGCCTCTTCCCTCTTCCTGGATTCACTCAGACCTTTTTAAGACTCACAGCGTGAGCACAGGTCACACACTTCAAGCCCCTCTGCCTCTTCCCTCTTCCTGGATTCACTCAGACCTTTTTAAGGCTCACAGCCTGAGCACCCACACACTTCCAGCCCCTCTGCCTCTTCCCTCTTCCTGGATTCACTCAGATGTTTTAAAAACTCACAGCCTCTGAACACTCACACACTTCCAGCCCCTCTGCCCCTTCCCTCTTCCTGGATTCACTCAGACCTTTTTAAGACTCACAGCGTTAGCACAGGTCACACACTTCCAGCCCCTCTGCCTCTTCCCTCTTCCTGGATTCACTCAGACCTTTTTAAGACTCACAGCCTGAGCACCCACACACTTCCAGCCCCTCTGCCCCTTCCCTCTTCCTGGATTCACTCAGAGGGTTTTAAAACTCACAGCCAGTACAAAAACCCACACACTTCAAGCCCCTCTGCCTCTTCCCTCTTCCATGATTCACTCAGACCTTTTAAAATCTCACAGCTTCTGAACACTCACAGACTTCCAGCCCCTCTGCCTCTTCCCTCTTCCTGGATTCACTCAGACCTTTTTAAGACTCACAGCGTGAGCACAGGTCACACACTTCCAGCCCCTTTGCCCCTTCCCTCTTGATGGATTCACTCAGAGGGTTTTGAAACTCACAGCCAGTACACACCCACACACTTCCAGTGCCTCTGCCTCTTCGCTATTTCCTGATTCACTCAGAGGGTTTGAAAACTCACAGCCTGAACACAGGTCACACATTTTTAGCCTCTCTGCCTCTTCCCTCTTCCCTGATTCACTCAGGCGTTTTTAAAACTCACAGCTTCTGAACACTCAGACTCTTCCAGCCCCTCTGCGTCTTCCCTCTTCCTGGATTCACTCAGACCTTCTTAAGACTCACAGCCTCAGCACCCACACACTTCAAGCCCCTCTGCTTGTTGCCTCTTCCTGGATTCACTCAGATCTTTTTAAAAACTCACAGCCGGAGCACCCACACACTTCCAGCCCCTCTTCCCCTTCCCTCTTCCTGGATTCACTGAGAGGGGTTTAAAACTCACAGTCATTACACACCCACACACTTCCAGCCACTCTGCCTCTTCCCTCTTCCTGGATTTACTCAGACCTTTTTAAGACTCACAGCCTGAGCACCCACACACTTCCAGCCCCTCTGCCCCTTCCCTCTTCCTGGATTCACTCAGAGGGTTTTAAAATCTCACAGCTTCTGAACACTCACAGACTTCCAGCCCCTCTGCCTCTTCCCTCTTCCTGGATTCACTCAGACCTTTTTAAGACTCACAGCGTGAGCACAGGTCACACACTTCAAGCCCCTCTGCCTCTTCCCTTTTCCTAGATTCACTCAGACCTTTTTAAGGCTCACAGCCTCAGCACCCACACACCTCCAGCCCTCTGCCCCTTCCCACTTCCTAGATTCACTCAGAGGGTTTTAAAACTCACAGCCAGTACACACCCACACACTTCCAGCCCATCTGCCTCTTCCCTCTTCCCTGATTCACTCAGACGTTTTTAAAACTCACAGCTTCTCAATACTCACACACTTCCAGCCCCTCTGCGACTTCCCTCTTAGTGGATTCACTCAGATGTTTTTAAAACTCACAGCTTCTGAATACTCACACACTTCCATCCCCTCTGCCTCTTCCCTCTTCCCTGATTCACTCAGGCGTTTTTAAAACTCACAGCTTCTGAACACTCAGACTCTTCCAGCCCCTCTGCGTCTTCCCTCTTCCTGGATTCACTCAGACCTTCTTAAGACTCACAGCCTCAGCACCCACACACTTCAAGCCCCTCTGCTTGTTGCCTCTTCCTGGATTCACTCAGATCTTTTTAAAAACTCACAGCCGGAGCACCCACACACTTCCAGCCCCTCTTCCCCTTCCCTCTTCCTGGATTCACTGAGAGGGGTTTAAAACTCACAGCCAGTACACACCCACACACTTCCAGCCCCTCTGCCTCTTCCGTCTTCCTGGATTTACTCAGACCTTTTAAAGACTCAAAGCCTGAGCACAGGCCACACATTTCCAGCCCCTCTGCTTCTTCCATCTTCCTGGATTCACTCAGACTTTTTTAAGACTCACAGCCTGAGCACCCACACACTTCCAGCCCCTCTGCCCCTTCCCTCTTCCTGGATTCACTCAGAGGGTTTTAAAATTCACAGCCAGTACAAAAACCCACACACTTCAAGCCCCTCTGCCTCTTCCCTCTTCCATAATTCACTGAGACCTTTTAAAATCTCACAGCTTCTGAACACTCACAGACTTCCAGCCCCTCTGCCTCTTCCCCCTTCCTGGATTCACTCAGAAATTTATAAGACCCACAGCCTGTGCACAGGTCACACATTTCCAGCCCCTCTGCGTCTTCCCTCTTAGTGGATTCACTCAGATGTTTTAAAAACTCACAGCCTCTGAACAATCACACACTTCCAGCCCCTCTGCCTCTTCCCTCTTCCTGGATTCACTCAGACCTTTTTAAGACTCACAGCCTCAGCACCCACACACTTCCAGCCCCTCTGCCCCTTCCCTCTTCCTGGATTCACTCAGACCTTTTTAAGACTCACAGCCGTGAGCACAGTCCACACACTTCCAGCCCATCTGCCTCTTCCCTCTTCCCTGATTCACTCAGACGTTTTTAAAACTCACAGCTTCTCAATACTCACACACTTCCAGCCCCTCTGCGACTTCCCTTTTAGTGGATTCACTCAGATGTTTTTAAAACTCACAGCTTCTGAATACTCACACACTTCCATCCCCTCTGCCTCTTCCCTCTTCCCTGATTCACTCAGGCGTTTTTAAAACTCACAGCTTCTGAACACTCAGACTCTTCCAGCCCCTCTGCGTCTTCCCTCTTCCTGGATTCACTCAGACCTTCTTAAGACTCACAGCCTCAGCACCCACACACTTCAAGCCCCTCTGCTTGTTGCCTCTTCCTGGATTCACTCAGATCTTTTTAAAAACTCACAGCCGGAGCACCCACACACTTCCAGCCCCTCTTCCCCTTCCCTCTTCCTGGATTCACTGAGAGGGGTTTAAAACTCACAGCCATTACACACCCACACACTTCCAGCCCCTCTGCCTCTTCCCTCTTCCTGGATTTACTCAGACCTTTTAAAGACTCAAAGCCTGAACACAGGTCACACATTTCCAGCCCCTCTGCCTCTTCCATCTTCCTGGATTCACTCAGACCTTTTTAAGACTCACAGCCTGAGCACCCACACACTTCCAGCCCCTCTGCCCCTTCCCTCTTCCTGGATTCACTCAGAGGGTTTTAAAATTCACAGCCTCTGAACACTCACACACTTCCAGCCCCTCTGCCTCTTCCCTCTTCCATGATTCACTGAGACCTTTTAAAATCTCACAGCTTCTGAACACTCACAGACTTCCAGCCCCTCTGCCTCTTCCCTCTTCCTGGATTCACTCAGACCTTTTTAAGACTCACAGCCTCAGCACCCACACACTTCCAGCCCCTCTGCCCCTTCCCTCTTCCTGGATTCACTCAGACGTTTTTAAAACTCACAGCCGTGACACACGTCACACACTTCCAGCCCATCTGCCTCTTCCCTCTTCCCTGATTCACTCAGACGTTTTTAAAACTCACAGCTTCTCAATACTCACACACTTCCAGCCCCTCTGCGACTTCCCTCTTAGTGGATTCACTCAGATGTTTTTAAAACTCACAGCTTCTGAATACTCACACACTTCCATCCCCTCTGCCTCTTCCCTCTTCCCTGATTCACTCAGGCGTTTTTAAAACTCACAGCTTCTGAACACTCAGACTCTTCCAGCCCCTCTGCGTCTTCCCTCTTCCTGGATTCACTCAGACCTTCTTAAGACTCACAGCCTCAGCACCCACACACTTCAAGCCCCTCTGCTTGTTGCCTCTTCCTGGATTCACTCAGATCTTTTTAAAAACTCACAGCCGGAGCACCCACACACTTCCAGCCCCTCTTCCCCTTCCCTCTTCCTGGATTCACTGAGAGGGGTTTAAAACTCACAGCCATTACACACCCACACACTTCCAGCCCCTCTGCCTCTTCCATCTTCCTGGATTTACTCAGACCTTTTAAAGACTCAAAGCCTGAACACAGGTCACACATTTCCAGCCCCTCTGCCTCTTCCATCTTCCTGGATTCACTCAGACCTTTTTAAGACTCACAGCCTGAGCACCCACACACTTCCAGCCCCTCTGCCCCTTCCCCCTTCCTGGATTCACTCAGACGTTTTTAAAAGTCACAGCTTCTGAACACTCACACACTTCCAGCCCCTCTGCCTCTTCCCTCTTCCTGGATTCACTCAGACCTTTTTAAGACTCACAGCCTGAGCACTCACACACTTCCAGCCCCTCTGCCTCTTCCCTCTTCCCTGATTCACTCAGACGTTTTTAAAAGTCACAGCCAGTACACACCCACACACTTCCAGGACCTCTACCTCGTCCCTCTTCCTGGATTCAATCAGACCTTTTTAAGACTCACAGCCTGAGCACCCACACACTTCCAGCCCCTCTGCCCCTTCCCCCTTCCTGGATTCACTCAGACGTTTTTAAAAGTCACAGCTTCTGAACACTCACACACTTCCAGCCCCTCTGCCTCTTCCCTCTTCCTGGATTCACTCAGACCTTTTTAAAACTCACAGCTTCTGAACACTCACAGACTTCCAGCCCCTCTGCCTCTTCCCTCTTCCTGGATTCACTCAGACCTTTTTAAGACTCACAGCCTGAGCACCCACACACTTCCAGCCCCTCTGCCTCTTCCCTCTTCCTGGATTCACTCAGACGTTTTTAAAACTCACAGCTTCTGAACACCCACACACTTAAGCCGCTCTGCCTCTTTCACTCAGATGTTTTAAAAACTCACAGCCTCTGAACAATCACACACCTCCAGCCCCTCTGCCTCTTCCCTCTTCCTGGATTCACTCATACCTTTTTAAGACTCACAGCCTCAGCACCCACACTCTTCCAGCCCCTCTTCCCCTTCCCTCTTCCTGGATTCACTCAGAGGGTTTTAAAACTCACAGCCTGTACACACCCACACACTTCCAGCCCCTCTGCCTCTTCCCTCTTCCCTGATTCACTCAGATATTTTAAAAACTCACAGCCTCTGAACACTCACACACTTCCAGCCCCTCTGCCTCTTCCCTCTTCCTGGATTGACTCAGACCTTTTTAAGACTCACAGCCTCAGCACCCACACACTTCCAGCCCCTCTGCCCCTTCCCTCTTCCTGGATTCACTCAGAGGGTTTTAAAACTCACAGCCAGTACACACCCACACACTTCCAGCGCCTCTGCCTCTTCGCTATTCCCTGATTCACTCAGACGTTTTTAAAACTCACAGCTTCTCAATGCTCACACACTTCCAGCCCCTCTGTATCTTCCCTCTTAGTGGATTCACTCAGATGTTTTAAAAACTCACAGCCTCTGAACACTCACACACTTCCAGCCCCTCTGCCTCTTCCCTCTTCCTGGATTCACTCAGACCTTTTTAAGACTCAAAGCCTCAGCACCCACACACCTCCACCCCCTCTGCCCCTTCCCTCTTCCTGCATTCACTCAGAGGGTTTTAAAACTCACAGCCTCAGCACCCATACACTTCCAGCCCCTCTGCCCCTTCCCTCTTCCTGGTTACACTCAGAGGGTTTTAAAACTCACAGCCAGTACACACCCACACACTTCCAGCGCCTCTACCTCTTCGCTATTCCCTGATTCACTCAGATGTTTTTAAAACTCACAGCTTCTCAATACTCACACACTTCCAGCCCCTCTGCGACTTCCCTCTTAGTGGATTCACTCAGATGTTTTAAAAACTCACAGCCTCTGAACACTCACACACTTCCAGCCCCTCTGCCTCTTCCCTCTTCCTGGATTCACTCAGACGTTTTTAAGACTCACAGCCTCAGCACGCACACACTTCCAGCCCCTCTGCCCCTTCCCTCTTCCTGGATTCACTCAGACCTTTTTAAGACTCACAGCGTGAGCACAGGTCACACACTTCCAGCCCATCTGCCTCTTCCCTCTTCCCTGATTCACTCAGACGTTTTTAAAACTCACAGCTTCTCAATACTCACACACTTCCAGCCCCTCTGCGACTTCTCTCTTAGTGGATTCACTCAGATGTTTTTAAAACTCACAGCTTCTGAATACTCACACACTTCCATCCCCTCTGCCTCTTCCCTCTTCCCTGATTCACTCAGGCGTTTTTAAAACTCACAGCTTCTGAACACTCAGACTCTTCCAGCCCCTCTGCGTCTTCCCTCTTCCTGAATTCACTGAGAGGGGTTTAAAACTCACAGCCATTGCACACCCACACACTTCCAGCCCCTCTGCCTCTTCCCTCTTCCTGGATTTACTCAGACCTTTTAAAGACTCAAAGCCTGAACACAGGTCACACATTTCCAGCCCCTCTGCCTCTTCCATCTTCCTGGATTCACTCAGACCTTTTTAAGACTCACAGCCTGAGCACCCACACACTTCCAGCCCCTCTGCCCCTTCCCTCTTCCTGGATTCACTCAGAGGGTTTTAAAATTCACAGCCTCTGAACACTCACACACTTCCAGCCCCTCTGCCTCTTCCCTCTTCCATGATTCACTGAGAACTTTTAAAAACTCACAGCTTCTGAACACTCACAGACTTCCAGCCCCTCTGCCTCTTCCCTCTTCCTGGATTCACTCAGACCTTTTTAAGACTCACAGCGTGAGCACAGGTCACACACTTCAAGCCCCTCTGCCTCTTCCCTCTTCCTGGATTCACTCAGACCTTTTTAAGGCTCACAGCCTGAGCACCCACACACTTCCAGCCCCTCTGCCTGTTCCCTCTTCCTGGATTCACTCAGATGTTTTAAAAACTCACAGCCTCTGAACACTCACACACTTCCAGGCCCTCTACCACTTCCCTCTTCCTGGATTCACTCAGACCTTTTTAAGACTCACAGCGTTAGCACAGGTCACACACTTCCAGCCCCTCTACCTCTTCCCTCTTCCTGGATTCACTCAGACCTTTTTAAGACTCACAGCCTGAGCACCCACACACTTCCAGCCCCTCTGCCCCTTCCCTCTTCCTGGATTCACTCAGAGGGTTTTAAAATTCACAGCCAGTACAAAAACCCACACACTTCAAGCTCCTCTGCCTCTTCCCTCTTCCTGGATTCACTGAGACCTTTTAAAATCTCACAGCTTCTGAACACTCACAGACTTCCAGCCCCTCTGCCTCTTCCCTCTTCCTGGATTCACTCAGACCTTTTTAAGACTCACAGCGTGAGCACAGGTCACACACTTCAAGCCCCTCTGCCTCTTCCCTCTTCCTGCATTCACTCAGACCTTTTTAAGTCTCACAGCCTCAGCACCCACACACTTCCAGCCCCTTTGCCCCTTCCCTCTTGATGGATTCACTCAGAGGGTTTTGAAACTCACAGCCAGTACACACCCACACACTTCCAGTGCCTCTGCCTCTTCGCTATTTCCTGATTCACTCAGAGGGTTTGAAAACTCACAGCCTGAACACAGGTCACACATTTTTAGCCTCTCTGCCTCTTCCCTCTTCCCTGATTCACTCAGGCGTTTTTAAAACTCACAGCTTCTGAACACTCAGACTCTTCCAGCCCCTCTGCGTCTTCCCTCTTCCTGGATTCACTCAGACCTTCTTAAGACTCACAGCCTCAGCACCCACACACTTTCAAGCCCCTCTGCTTGTTGCCTCTTCCTGGATTCACTCAGATCTTTTTAAAAACTCACAGCCGGAGCACCCACACACTTCCAGCCCCTCTTCCCCTTCCCTCTTCCTGGATTCACTGAGAGGGGTTTAAAACTCACAGCCATTACACACCCACACACTTCCAGCCACTCTGCCTCTTCCCTCTTCCTGGATTTACTCAGACCTTTTTAAGACTCACAGCCTGAGCACCCACACACTTCCAGCCCCTCTGCCCCTTCCCTCTTCCTGGATTCACTCAGAGGGTTTTAAAATCTCACAGCTTCTGAACACTCACAGACTTCCAGCCCCTCTGCCTCTTCCCTCTTCCTGGATTCACTCAGACCTTTTTAAGACTCACAGCGTGAGCACAGGTCACACACTTCAAGCCCCTCTGCCTCTTCCCTTTTCCTAGATTCACTCAGACCTTTTTAAGGCTCACAGCCTCAGCACCCACACACCTCCAGCCCTCTGCCCCTTCCCACTTCCTAGATTCACTCAGAGGGTTTTAAAACTCACAGCCAGTACACACCCACACACTTCCAGCCCATCTGCCTCTTCCCTCTTCCCTGATTCACTCAGACGTTTTTAAAACTCACAGCTTCTCAATACTCACACACTTCCAGCCCCTCTGCGACTTCCCTCTTAGTGGATTCACTCAGATGTTTTTAAAACTCACAGCTTCTGAATACTCACACACTTCCATCCCCTCTGCCTCTTCCCTCTTCCCTGATTCACTCAGGCGTTTTTAAAACTCACAGCTTCTGAACACTCAGACTCTTCCAGCCCCTCTGCGTCTTCCCTCTTCCTGGATTCACTCAGACCTTCTTAAGACTCACAGCCTCAGCACCCACACACTTCAAGCCCCTCTGCTTGTTGCCTCTTCCTGGATTCACTCAGATCTTTTTAAAAACTCACAGCCGGAGCACCCACACACTTCCAGCCCCTCTTCCCCTTCCCTCTTCCTGGATTCACTGAGAGGGGTTTAAAACTCACAGCCAGTACACACCCACACACTTCCAGCCCCTCTGCCTCTTCCGTCTTCCTGGATTTACTCAGACCTTTTAAAGACTCAAAGCCTGAGCACAGGTCACACATTTCCAGCCCCTCTGCCTCTTCCATCTTCCTGGATTCACTCAGACCTTTTTAAGACTCACAGCCTGAGCACCCACACACTTCCAGCCCCTCTGCCCCTTCCCTCTTCCTGGATTCACTCAGACCTTTTTAAGACTCACAGCGTGAGCACAGGTCACACACTTCCAGCCCATCTGCCTCTTCCCTCTTCCCTGATTCACTCAGACGTTTTTAAAACTCACAGCTTCTCAATACTCACACACTTCCAGCCCCTCTGCGACTTCCCTCTTAGTGGATTCACTCAGATGTTTTTAAAACTCACAGCTTCTGAATACTCACACACTTCCATCCCCTCTGCCTCTTCCCTCTTCCCTGATTCACTCAGGCGTTTTTAAAACTCACAGCTTCTGAACACTCAGACTCTTCCAGCCCCTCTGCGTCTTCCCTCTTCCTGGATTCACTCAGACCTTCTTAAGACTCACAGCCTCAGCACCCACACACTTCAAGCCCCTCTGCTTGTTGCCTCTTCCTGGATTCACTCAGATCTTTTTAAAAACTCACAGCCGGAGCACCCACACACTTCCAGCCCCTCTTCCCCTTCCCTCTTCCTGGATTCACTGAGAGGGGTTTAAAACTCACAGCCATTACACACCCACACACTTCCAGCCCCTCTGCCTCTTCCCTCTTCCTGGATTTACTCAGACCTTTTAAAGACTCAAAGCCTGAACACAGGTCACACATTTCCAGCCCCTCTGCCTCTTCCATCTTCCTGGATTCACTCAGACCTTTTTAAGACTCACAGCCTGAGCACCCACACACTTCCAGCCCCTCTGCCCCTTCCCTCTTCCTGGATTCACTCAGAGGGTTTTAAAATTCACAGCCTCTGAACACTCACACACTTCCAGCCCCTCTGCCTCTTCCCTCTTCCATGATTCACTGAGAACTTTTAAAATCTCACAGCTTCTGAACACTCACAGACTTCCAGCCCCTCTGCCTCTTCCCTCTTCCTGGATTCACTCAGACCTTTTTAAGACTCACAGCGTGAGCACAGGTCACACACTTCCAGCCCCTCTGCCTCTTCCCTCTTCCTAGATTCACTCAGACCTTTTTAAGGCTCACAGCCTCAGCACCCACACACCTCCAGCCCTCTGCCCCTTCCCACTTCCTAGATTCACTCAGAGGGTTTTAAAACTCACAGCCAGTACACACCCACACACTTCCAGCCCATCTGCCTCTTCCCTCTTCCCTGATTCACTCAGACGTTTTTAAAACTCACAGCTTCTCAATACTCACACACTTCCAGCCCCTCTGCGACTTCCCTCTTAGTGGATTCACTCAGATGTTTTTAAAACTCACAGCTTCTGAATACTCACACACTTCCATCCCCTCTGCCTCTTCCCTCTTCCCTGATTCACTCAGGCGTTTTTAAAACTCACAGCTTCTGAACACTCAGACTCTTCCAGCCCCTCTGCGTCTTCCCTCTTCCTGGATTCACTCAGACCTTCTTAAGACTCACAGCCTCAGCACCCACACACTTCAAGCCCCTCTGCTTGTTGCCTCTTCCTGGATTCACTCAGATCTTTTTAAAAACTCACAGCCGGAGCACCCACACACTTCCAGCCCCTCTTCCCCTTCCCTCTTCCTGGATTCACTGAGAGGGGTTTAAAACTCACAGCCAGTACACACCCACACACTTCCAGCCCCTCTGCCTCTTCCCTCTTCCTGGATTTACTCAGACCTTTTAAAGACTCAAAGCCTGAGCACAGGTCACACATTTCCAGCCCCTCTGCCTCTTCCATCTTCCTGGATTCACTCAGACCTTTTTAAGACTCACAGCCTGAGCACCCACACACTTCCAGCCCCTCTGCCCCTTCCCTCTTCCTGGATTCACTCAGAGGGTTTTAAAATTCACAGCCGTCGAACACCCACACACTTCCAGCCCCTCTGCCTCTTCCCTCTTCCTGATTCACTCAGACCTTTTAAAACTCACAGCTTCTGAACACTCACACACTTCCAGCCCCTCTGCCTCTTCCCTCTTCCTGGATTCACTCAGACATTTTAAGACTCACAGCCTGTGCACACCCACACACTTCCAGCCCCTCTGCGTCTTCCCTCTTCCTGGATTCACTCAGATGTTTTTAAAACTCACAGCCTGTACACACCCACACACTTCCAGCCCCTCTGCCTCTTCCCTCTTCCTGGATTCACTCAGACCTTTTTAAGACTCACAGCCTGAGCACCCACACACTTCCAGCCCCTCTGCCCCTTCCCTCTTCCTGGATTCACTCAGAGGGTTTTAAAACTCACAGCCAGTACACACCCACACACTTCCAGCCCCTCTGCCTCTTCCCTCTTCCTGATTCACTCAGACCTTTTTAAAACTCACAGCTTCTGAACACTCACACACTTCCAGCCCCTCTGCCTCTTCCCTCTTCCTGGATTCACTCAGACCTTTTTAAGACTCACAGCCTGAGCACCCACACACTTCCAGCCCCTCTGCCCCTTTCCTCTTCCTGGATTCACTCAGACGGTTTTAAAACTCACAGCCTGTACACACCCACACACTTCCAGCGCCTCTGCCTCCTCCCTCTTCCCTGATTCACTCAGACCTTTTTAAGACTCACAGCTCTGAACACTCACACACTTCCAGCCCCTCTGCCTCTTCCCTCTTCCTGGATTCACTCAGATGTTTTAAAACTCACAGCTTCTGAACACTCACACACTTCCAGCCCCTCTGCCTCTTCCCTCTTCCTGGATTCACTCAGACCTTTTTAAGACTCACAGCCTGAGCACCCACACACTTCCAGCCCCTCTGCCTCTTCCCTCTTCCTGGATTCACTCAGACCTTTTTAAGACTCACAGCCTGAGCACCCACACACTTCCAGCCCCTCTGCCTCTTCCCTCTTCCTGGATTCACTCAGAGGGTTTTAAAACTCACAGCCAGTACACACCCACACACTTCCAGCCCCTCTGCCTCTTCCCTCTTCCTGGATTCACTCAGACGTTTTTAAAACTCACAGCCTGTACACACGCACACACTTCCAGCCCCTCTGCCTCTTCCCTCTTCCTGGATTCACTCAGACGTTTTTAAAACTCACAGCTTCTGAACACTCACACACTTCCAGCCCCTCTGCCTCTTCCCTCTTCCTGGATTCACTCAGACCTTTTTAAGACTCACAGCCTGAACACTCACACACTTCCAGCCCCTCTGCCTCTTCCCTCTTCCTGGATTCACTCAGACCTTTTTAAGACTCACAGCCTGAGCACCCACACACTTCCAGCCCCTCTGCCTCTTCCCTCTTCCTGGATTCACTCAGACCTTTTTAAGACTCACAGCCTGAGCACCCACACACTTCCAGCCCCTCTGCCTCTTCCCTCTTCCTGGATTCACTCAGACTTTTTAAAGACTCACAGCCTGAGCACACTCACACACTTCCAGCCCCTCTGCCTCTTCCCTCTTCCTGGATTCACTCAGACCTTTTTAAGACTCACAGCTCTGAACACTCACACACTTCCAGCCCCTCTGCCTCTTCCCTCTTCCTGGATTCACTCAGACGGTTTTAAAACTCACAGCCTGAGCACCCACACACTTCCAGCCCCTCTGCCTCTTCACTCTTCCTGGATTCACTCAGACGTTTTTAAAACTCACAGCTTCTGAACACCCACACACTTCCAGCCCCTCTGCCTCTTCCCTCTTCCTGGATTCACTCAGACTTTTTAAAACTCACAGCCTCTGAACACTCACACACTTCCAGCCCCTCTGCCTCTTCCCTCTTCCTGGATTCACTCAGACCTTTTTAAGACTCACAGCCTGAGCACCCACACACTTCCAGCCCCTCTGCCTCTTCCCTCTTCCTGGATTCACTCAGACCTTTTTAAGACTCACAGCCTGTACACACCCACACACTTCCAGCCCCTCTGCCTCTTCCCTCTTCCTGGATTCACTCAGACTTTTTAAACTCACAGCCTGACACCCACACACTTCCAGCCCCTCTGCCTCTTCCCTCTTCCTGGATTCACTCAGACGTTTTTAAAACTCACAGCCTCTGAACACTCACACACTTCCAGCCCCTCTGCCTCTTCCCTCTTCCTGGATTCACTCAGACCTTTTTAAGACTCACAGCCTCAGCACCCACACACTTCCAGCCCCTCTGCCCCTTCCCTCTTCCTGGATTCACTCAGAGGGTTTTAAAACTCACAGCCAGTACACACCCACACACTTCCAGCCCCTCTGCCTCTTCCCTATTCCCTGATTCACTCAGACGTTTTTAAAACTCACAACTTCTGAATGCTCACACACTTCCAGACCCTCTGCCTCTTCCCTCTTCCCTGATTCACTCAGACCTTTTTAAAACTCACAGCTTCTGAACACTCACACACTTCCAGCCCCTCTGCCTCTTCCCTCTTCCTGGATTCACTCAGACCTTTTTAAGACTCACAGCCTGAGCACCCACACACTTCCAGCCCCTCTGCCTCTTCCCTCTTCCTGGATTCACTCAGACGTTTTTAAAACTCACAGCCTCTGAACACTCACACACTTCCAGCCCCTCTGCCTCTCCCGTCTTCCTGCATTCACTCAGACCATTTTAAGACTCAAAGCCTGAGCACCGACACACTTCCAGTCCCTCTGCTTCTTCCCTCTTCCTGGATTCACTCAGAGGGTTTTAAAACTCACAGCCAGTACACACGCAAACACTTCCAGCCCCTCTGCCTCTTCCCTCTTCCCTGATTCACTCAGACGTTTTTAAAACTCACAGCTTCTGAATACTCACACACTTCCAGCCCCTCTGCGTCTTCCCTCTTAGTGGATTCACTCAGATGTTTTTAAAACTCACAGCCTCTGAACACTCACACACTTCCAGCCCCTCTGCCTCTTCCCTCTTCCTGGATTCACTCAGACCTTTTTAAAACTCACAGCTTCTGAACACTCACACACTTCCAGCCCCTCTGCCTCTTCCCTCTTCCTGGATTCACTCAGACCTTTTTAAGACTCACAGCCTGAGCACCCACACACTTCCAGCCCCTCTGCCTCTTCCCTCTTCCTTGATTCACTCAGACCTTTTTAAGACTCACAGCGTGAGCACAGGTCACACATTTCCAGCCCCTCTGCCTCTTCCCTCTTCCTGGATTCACTCAGACCTTTTAAAGACTCACAGCCTGAGCACATCACACACTTCCAGTCCCTCTGCTCTTCCCTCTTCCTGATTCACTCAGACCTTTTTAAGACTCACAGCCTGAGCACACTCACACACTTCCAGCCCCTCTGCCCCTTCCCTCTTCCTGGATTCACTCAGACGTTTTTAAAATTCACAGCCAGTACACACCCACACACTTCGAGCCCCTCTGCCTCTTCCCTATTCCTGGATTCACTCAGACGTTTTTAAAACTCACAGCTTCTGACATGCTCACACACTTCCAGCCCCTCTGCCTCTTCCCTCTTCCTGGATTCACTCAGACGTTTTTAAAACTCACAGCTCTGAACACTCACACACTTCCAGCCCCTCTGCCTCTTCCCTCTTCCTGGATTCACTCAGACCTTTTTAAGACTCACAGCCTGAACACTCACACACTTCCAGCCCCTCTGCCCCGTCCCCCTTCCTGGATTCACTCAGAAATTTTTAAGACCCACAGCCTGTGCACAGGTCACACACTTCAAGCCCCTCTGCCTCTTCCCTCTTCCTGGATTCACTCAGACCTTTTTAAGGCTCACAGCCTGAGCACCCACACACTTCCAGGCCCTCTGCATCTTCCCTCTTATTGGATTCACTCATGTTTTTAACACTCACAGCCTCTGAACACTCACAAACTTCCAGCCCCTCTGCCCCTTCCCTCTTCCTGGATTCACTCAGAACTTTATAACACTCACAGCCAGAGCACCCACACACTTCCAGCCCCTCTGCCTCTTCCCTCTTCCTGGATTCACTCAGAGGTTTTTAAAACTCACAGCCAGTACACACCCACACACTTCGAGCCCCTCTGCCTCTTCCATCTCCTGATTCACTCAGACATTTTTAAAACTCACAGCTCCGAAGCCTCACACACTTCCAGCCCCTCTGCCTCTTCCCTCTTCCTAATTCACTCAGACCTTTTTAAAACTCACAGCTTCTGAACACTCACACACTTCCAGCCCCTCTGCCTCTTCCCTCTTCCTGGATTCACTCAGACCTTTTTAAGACTCACAGCCTGAGCACAGGTCACACATTTGCAGCCCCTCTGCCTCTTCCCTCTTCCTGGATTCACTCAGACCTTTTTAAGGCTCACAGCCTGAGCACCCACACACTTCCAGTCCCTCTGCCTCTTCCCTCTTCCTGGATTCACTCAGACGTTTTTAAAACTCACAGCTTCTGAACACTCACACACTTCCAGCCCCTCTGCCTCTTCCCTCTTCCTGGATTCACTCAGACCATTTTTAAGACTCACAGCCTGAGCACAGGTCACACATTTCCAGCCCCTCTGCTCCTTCCCTCTTCCTGGATTCACTCAGACCTTTTTAAAACTCACCGCTTCTGAATGCTCACACATTTCCAGCCCCTCTGCCCCTTCCCTCTTCCTGGATTCACTCAGAAATTTATAAGACCCACAGCCTGTGCACAGGTCACATGTTTCCAGCCCCTCTGCCTCTTCCCTCTTCCCTTATTCACTCAGACCTTTTTAAAACTCACAGCTTCTGAACACTCACACACTTCCAGCCCCTCTGCCTCTTCCCTCTTCCTGGATTCACTCAGACCTTTTTAAGACTCACAGCCTGAGCACCCACACACTTCCAGCCCCTCTGCCTCTTCCCTCTTCCTGGATTCACTCAGACCTTTTTAAGACTTAAAGCCTGAGCACCCACACACTTCCAGCCCCTATGCCTCTTCCCTCTTCCTTGATTCACTCAGACCTTTTTAAGACTCACAGCCTGAGCACAGGTCAACACATTTCCAGCCCCTCTGCCTCTTCCCTCTTCCTGGATTCACTCAGACCTTTTTAAGGCTCACAGCCTCAGCACCCACACACTTCCAGCCCGTCTGCATCTTCCCTCTTAGTGGATTCACTCAGATGTTTTTAACAGTCACAGCCTCTGAACACTCACAAACCTCCAGCCCCTCTGCCCCTTCCCTCTTCCTGGATTCACTCAGAAATTTATAACACTCACAGCCTGATCACCCACACACTTCCAGTCCCTCTGCCTCTTCCCTCTTCCTGGATTCACTCAGAGGGTTTTAAAACTCACAGCCAGTACACACCCACACACTTCGAGCCCCTCTGCCTCTTCCCTATTCCCTGATTCACTCAGACGTTTTTAAAACTCACAGCTTCCGAATGCACACACACTTCCAGCCCCTCTGCTTCTTCCCTCTTCCTGGATTCACTCAGACCTTTTCAAGACTCACAGCGTGAGCACACGTCACACATTTCCAGCCCCTCTGCCTCTTCCCTCTTCCAGGATTCACTCAGACCTTTTTAAGGCTCACAGCCTGAGCACCCACACAATTCCAGCCCTTCTGCGTCTTCCCTCTTGGTGGATTCACTCAGATGTTTTTAAAATTCACAGCCTCTAAACACTCACATACTTCCAGTCCCTCTGCCTCTTCCCTCTTCCTGGATTCACTCAGATGTTTTTAAAACTCACAGCTTCTGAACACTCACACACTTCCAGCCCCACTGCCTCTTCCCTATTCCTGGATTCACTGAGACCTTTTTAAGACTCACAGCAGGAGCACCAACAGACCTCCAGCCCCTCTGCCCCTTCCCTCTTCCTGGATACGCTCAGACCTTTTTAAGACTTAAAGCCTGAGCACCCACACACTACCAGCCCCTATGCCTCTTCCCTCTTCCTTGATTCACTCAGACCTTTTTAAGACTGACAGCCTGAGCACAGGTCAAACATTTCCAGCCCCTCTGCCTCTTCCCTCCTCCTGGATTCACATAGACCTTTTAAAGACTCACAGCCTGAGCACAGGTCACACATTTCCAGTCCCTCTGACTCTTACCTATTCCTGGATTCACTCAGACCTTTTTAAGACTCACAGCCTGAGCACAGGTCACACATTTCCAGCCCCTCTGCCCCTTCCCTCTTCCTGGATTCACTCAGACCATTTTAAGACTCACAGACTGAGCACAGGTCACACATTTCCAGCCCCTCTGCCCCTTCCTTCTTCCTGGATTCACTCAGACCTTTTTAAGACTCACAGCCTGAGCACCCACACAGTTCCAGTCCCTCTGCCTCTTCCGAGATTCACTAAGACGTTTTTAAGACTCACAGCATGTGCACAGGTCACACATTTCCAGCCCCTCTGCCTCTTCCCTCTTCCTGGATTCACTCAGACCTTTTTAAGGCTCACAGCCTGAGCACCCACACACTTCCAGCCCCTCTGCCCCTTCCCTCTTCCTGGATACGCTCAGACCTTTTTAAGACTTAAAGCCTGAGCACCCACACACTACCAGCCCCTATGCCTCTTCCCTCTTCCTTGATTCACTCAGACCTTTTTAAGGCTCACAGCCTGAGCACCCACACACTTCCAGCCCCTCTGCATCTTCCCTCTTAGTGGATTCACTCAGATGTTTTTAACAGTCACAGCCTCTGAACACTCACAAACCTCCAGCCCCTCTGCCCCTTCCCTCTTCCTGGATTCACTCAGAAATTTATAACACTCACCGCCTGAGCACCCAAACACTTCCAGTCCCTCTGCCTCTTCCCTCTTCCTGGATTCACTCAGAGGGTTTTAAAACTCACAGCCAGTACACACCCACACACTTCGAGCCCCTCTGCCTCTTCCCTATTCCCTGATTCACTCAGACGTTTTTAAAACTCACAGCTTCCGAATGCTCACACAATTCCAGCCCTTCTGCGTCTTCCCTCTTGGTGGATTCACTAAGATGTTTTTAAAATTCACAGCCTCTAAACACTCACATACTTCCAGTCCCTCTGCCTCTTCCCTCTTCCTGGATTCACTCAGACCTTTTTAAAACTCACAGCTTCTGAACACTCACACACTTCCAGCCCCACTGCCTCTTCCCTATTCCTGGATTCACTGAGACCTTTTTAAGACTCACAGCAGGAGCACCAACACACTTCCATCCCCTCTGCCTCTTCCCTCTTCCTTGATTCACTCAGACCTTTTTAAGACTCACAGCCTGAGCACAGGTCAAACATTTCCAGCCCCTCTGCCTCTTCCCTCCTCCTGGATTCACATAGACCTTTTAAAGACTCACAGCCTGAGCACAGGTCACACATTTCCAGTCCCTCTGACTCTTACCTATTCCTCGATTCACTCAGACCTTTTTAAGACTCACAGCCTGAGGACAGGTCACACATTTCCAGCCCCTCTGCCCCTTCCCTCTTCCTGGATTCACTCAGACGTTTTTAAAACTCACAGCCAGTACACACCCACACACTTCCAGCCCTTCTGCCTCTTCCCTATTCCCTGATTCACTCAGACGTTTTTAAAACTCACAGCTTCTGAATGCTCACACACTTCCAGCCCCTCTGCCTCTTCCCTCTTCCTGGATTCACTAAGACGTTTTTAAAACTCACAGCTTCTGAACACTCACACACTTTCAGCCCCTCTGCCTCTTCCCTCTTCCTGGATTCACTCAGACCTTTTTAAGACTTAAAGCCTGAGCACCCACACACTTCCAGCCCCTCTGCCTGTTCCCTCTTCCTGGATTCACTCAGACCTTTTTAAGACTCACAGCATGTGCACAGGTCACACATTTCAAGCCCCTCTGCCTCTTCCCTCTTCCTGGATTCACTCAGACCTTTTTAAGGCTCACAGCCTGAGCACCCACACACTTCCAGCCCCTCTGCATCTTCCCTCTTATTGGATTCACTCATGTTTTTACCAGTCACAGCCTCTGAACACTCACAAACCTCCAGCCCCTCTGCCCCTTCCCTCTTCCTGGATTCACTCAGAAATTTATAACACTCACAGCCAGAGCACCCACACACTTCCAGTCCCTCTGCCTCTTCCCTCTTCCTGGATTCACTCAGAGGGTTTTAAAACTCACAGCCAGTACACACCCACACACTTCGAGCCCCTCTGCCTCTTCCAGATCCCCTGATTCACTCAGACATTTTTAAAACTCACAGCTTCCGAATGCTCACACACTTCCAGCCCCTCTGCTTCTTCCCTCTTCCCTTATTCACTCAGACCTTTTTAAAACTCACAGCTTCTGAACACTCACACACTTCCAGCCCCTCTGCCTCTTCCCTCTTCCTGGATTCACTCAGACCTTTTTAAGACTTAAAGCCTGAGCACCCACACACTTCCAGCCCCTATGCCTCTTCCCTCTTCCTGGATTCACTAAGACGTTTTTAAAACTCACAGCTTCTGAACACTCACACACTTCCAGCCCCTCTGCCTCTTCCCTCTTCCTGGATTCACTCAGACCTTTTTAAGGCTCACAGCCTGAGCACCCACACACTTCCAGTCCCTCTGCCTCTTCCCTCTTCCTGGATTCAGTAAGACGTTTTTAAAACTCACAGCTTCTGAACACTCACACACTTTCAGCCCCTCTGTCTCTTCCCTCTTCCTGGATTCACTCAGACCATTTTTAGACTCACAGACTGAGCACAGGTCACACATTTCCAGCCCCTCTGCTCCTTCCCTCTTCCTGGATTCACTCAGACCTTTTTAAAACTCACCGCTTCTGAATGCTCACACATTTCCAGCCCCTCTGCCCCTTCCCTCTTCCTGGATTCACTCAGAAATTTATAAGACCCACAGCCTGTGCACAGGTCACACACTTCCAGCCCCTTTGCCTCTTCCCTCTTCCTGGATTCACTCAGACCTTTTTAAGACTTAAAGCCTGAGCACCCACACACTTCCAGCCCCTATGCCTCTTCCCTCTTCCTTGATTCACTCAGACCTTTTTAAGACTCACAGCCTGAGCACCCACACACTACCAGCCCCTATGCCTCTTCCCTCTTCCTTGATTCACTCAGACCTTTTTAAGACTGACAGCCTGAGCACAGGTCAAACATTTCCAGCCCCTCTGCCTCTTCCCTCTTCCTGGATTCACTCAGACCTTTTTAAGGCTCACAGCCTCAGCACCCACACACTTCCAGCCCGTCTGCATCTTCCCTCTTAGTGGATTCACTCAGATGTTTTTAACAGTCACAGCCTCTGAACACTCACAAACCTCCAGCCCCTCTGCCCCTTCCCTCTTCCTGGATTCACTCAGAAATTTATAACACTCACAGCCTGAGCACCCACACACTTCCAGTCCCTCTGCCTCTTCCCTCTTCCTGGATTCACTCAGAGGGTTTTAAAACTCACAGCCAGTACACACCCACACACTTCAAGCCCCTCTGCCTCTTCCCTATTCCCTGATTCACTCAGACGTTTTTAAAACTCACAGCTTCCGAATGCTCACACACTTCCAGCCCCTCTGCTTCTTCCCTCTTCCTGGATTCACTCAGACCTTTTCAAGACTCACAGCGTGAGCACACGTCACACATTTCCAGCCCCTCTGCCTCTTCCCTCTTCCAGGATTCACTCAGACCTTTTTAAGGCTCACAGCCTGAGCACCCACACAATTCCAGCCCTTCTGCGTCTTCCCTCTTGGTGGATTCACTCAGATGTTTTTAAAATTCACAGCCTCTAAACACTCACATACTTCCAGTCCCTCTGCCTCTTCCCTCTTCCTGGATTCACTCAGATGTTTTTAAAACTCACAGCTTCTGAACACTCACACACTTCCAGCCCCACTGCCTCTTCCCTATTCCTGGATTCACTGAGACCTTTTTAAGACTCACAGCAGGAGCACCAACAGACTTCCAGCCCCTCTGCCCCTTCCCTCTTCCTGGATACGCTCAGACCTTTTTAAGACTTAAAGCCTGAGCATCCACACACTACCAGCCCCTATGCCTCTTCCCTCTTCCTTGATTCACTCAGACCTTTTTAAGACTGACAGCCTGAGCACAGGTCAAACATTTCCAGCCCCTCTGCCTCTTCCCTCCTCCTGGATTCACATAGACCTTTTAAAGACTCACAGCCTGAGCACAGGTCACACATTTCCAGTCCCTCTGACTCTTACCTATTCCTGGATTCACTCAGACCTTTTTAAGACTCACAGCCTGAGCACAGGTCACACATTTCCAGCCCCTCTGCCCCTTCCTTCTTCCTGGATTCACTCAGACGTTTTTAAAACTCACAGCCAGTACACACCCACACACCTCCAGCCCCTCTGCCTGTTCCCTCTTCCTGGATTCACTCAGACCATTTTAAGACTCACAGACTGAGCACAGGTCACACATTTCCAGCCCCTCTGCCCCTTCCTTCTTCCTGGATTCACTCAGACGTTTTTAAAACTCACAGCCAGTACACACCCACACACTTCCAGCCCCTCTGCCTGTTCCCTCTTCCTGGATTCACTCAGACCTTTTTAAGACTCACAGCATGTGCACAGGTCACACATTTCCAGCCCCTCTGCCTCTTCCCTCTTCCTGGATTCACTCAGACCTTTTTAAGGCTCACAGCCTCAGCACCCACACACTTCCAGCCCCTCTGCATCTTCCCTCTTATTGGATTCACTCAGATGTTTTTAACAGTCACAGCCTCTGAACACTCACAAACTTCCAGCCCCTCTGACCCTTCCCTCTTCCTGGATTCACTCAGAAATTTATAACACTCACAGCCAGAGCACCCACACACTTCCAGTCCCTCTGCCCCTTCCTTCTTCCTGGATTCACTCAGAGGGTTTTAAAACTCACAGCCAGTACACACCCACACACTTCGAGCCCCTCTGCCTCTTCCCTATTCCCTGATTCACTCAGACGTTTTTAAAACTCACAGCTTCCGAATGCTAACACACTTCCAGCCCCTCTGCCTCTTCCCTCTTCCTGGATTCACTCAGACCTTTTTAAGGCTCACAGCCTGAGCACCCACACACTTCCAGCCATTCTGCATCTTCCCTCTTGGTGGATTCACTCAGATGTTTTTAAAATTCACAGCCTCTAAACACTCACATACTTCCAGTCCCTCTGCCTCTTCCCTCTTCCTGGATTCACTCAGACGTTTTTAAAACTCACAGCTTCTGAACACTCACACACTTCCAGCCCCACTGCCTCTTCCCTCTTCCTGGATTCACTCAGAAATTTATAACACTCACCGCCTGAGCACAGGTCACACATTTCCAGTCCCTCTGCCTCTTACCTATTCCTCGATTCACTCAGACCTTTTTAAGACTCACAGCCTGAGGACAGGTCACACATTTCCAGCCCCTCTGCCCCTTCCCTCTTCCTGGATTCACTCAGAGGGTTTTAAAACTCACAGCCAGTACACACCCACACACTTCGAGCCCCTCTGCCTCTTCCCTATTCCCTGATTCACTCAGACGTTTTTAAAACTCACAGCTTCCGAATGCTCACACACTTCCAGCCCCTCTACTTCTTCCCTCTTCCTGGATTCACTCAGACCTTTTCAAGACTCACAGCGTGAGCACACGTCACACATTTCCAGCCCCTCTGCCTCTTCCCTCTTCCTGGATTCACTCAGACCTTTTTAAGGCTCACAGCCTGAGCACCCACACACTTCCAGCCCCTCTGCATCTTCCCTCTTAGTGGATTCACTCAGATGTTTTTAACAGTCACAGCCTCTGAACACTCACAAACCTCCAGCCCCTCTGCCCCTTCCCTCTTCCTGGATTCACTCAGAAATTTATAACACTCACCGCCTGAGCACCCAAACACTTCCAGTCCCTCTGCCTCTTCCCTCTTCCTGGATTCACTCAGAGGGTTTTAAAACTCACAGCCAGTACACACCCACACACTTCGAGCCCCTCTGCCTCTTCCCTATTCCCTGATTCACTCAGATGTTTTTAAAACTCACAGCTTCCGAATGCTCACACAATTCCAGCCCTTCTGCGTCTTCCCTCTTGGTGGATTCACTAAGATGTTTTTAAAATTCACAGCCTCTAAACACTCACATACTTCCAGTCCCTCTGCCTCTTCCCTCTTCCTGGATTCACTCAGACGTTTTTAAAACTCACAGCTTCTGAACACTCACACACTTCCAGCCCCACTGCCTCTTCCCTATTCCTGGATTCACTGAGACCTTTTTAAGACTCACAGCAGGAGCACCAACACACTTCCATCCCCTCTGCCTCTTCCCTCTTCCTTGATTCACTCAGACCTTTTTAAGACTCACAGCCTGAGCACAGGTCAAACATTTCCAGCCCCTCTGCCTCTTCCCTCCTCCTGGATTCACATAGACCTTTTAAAGACTCACAGCCTGAGCACAGGTCACACATTTCCAGTCCCTCTGTCTCTTACCTATTCCTCGATTCACTCAGACCTTTTTAAGACTCACAGCCTGAGGACAGGTCACACATTTCCAGCCCCTCTGCCCCTTCCCTCTTCCTGGATTCACTCAGAGGGTTTTAAAACTCACAGCCAGTACACACCCACACACTTCGAGCCCCTCTGCCTCTTCCCTATTCCCTGATTCACTCAGACGTTTTTAAAACTCACAGCTTCCGAATGCTCACACACTTCCAGCCCCTCTGCCTCTTCCCTCTTCCTGGATTCACTCAGACCTTTTTAAGGCTCACAGCCTGAGCACCCACACACTTCCAGCCCTTTTGCGTCTTCCCTCTTGGTGGATTCACTCCGATGTTTTTAAAATTCACAGCCTCTAAACACTCACATACTTCCAGTCCCTCTGCCTCTTCCCTCTTCCTGGATTCACTCAGACGTTTTTAAAACTCACAGCTTCTGAACACTCACACACTTCCAGCCCCACTGCCTCTTCCCTATTGCTGGATTCACTGAGACCTTTTTAAGACTCACAGCAGGAGCACCAACACACTTCCAGCCCCTCTGCCCCTTCCCTCTTCCTGGATATGCTCAGACCTTTTTAAGACTTAAAGCCTGAGCACCCACACACTACCAGCCCCTATGCCTCTTCCCTATTCCTTGATTCACTCAGACCTTTTTAAGACTCACAGCCTGAGCACAGGTCAAACATTTCCAGCCCCTCTGCCTCTTCCCTCCTCCTGGATTCACATAGACCTTTTAAAGACTCACAGCCTGAGCACAGGTCAAACATTTCCAGTCCCTCTGACTCTTTCCTATTCCTGGATTCACTCAGACCTTTTTAAGACTCACAGCCTGAGCACAGGTCACACATTTCCAGCCCCTCTGCCCCTTCCTTCTTCCTGGATTCACTCAGACGTTTTTAAAACTCACAGCCAGTACACACCCACACACCTCCAGCCCCTCTGCCTGTTCCCTCTTCCTGGATTCACTCAGACCATTTTAAGACTCACAGACTGGGCACAGGTCACACATTTCCAGCCCCTCTGCCCCTTCCTTCTTCCTGGATTCACTCAGACGTTTTTAAAACTCACAGCCAGTACACACCCACACACCTCCAGCCCCTCTGCCTGTTCCCTCTTCCTGGATTCAATCAGACCTTTTTAAGACTCACAGCATGTGCACAGGTCACACACTTCCAGCCCCTCTGCCTCTTCCCTCTTCCTGGATTCACTCAGACCTTTTTAAGGCTCACAGCCTCAGCACCCACACACTTCCAGCCCCTCTGCATCTTCCCTCTTATTGGATTCACTCAGATGTTTTTAACAGTCACAGCCTCTGAACACTCACAAACTTCCAGCCCCTCTGACCCTTCCCTCTTCCTGGATTCACTCAGAAATTTATAACACTCACAGCCAGAGCACCCACACACTTCCAGTCCCTCTGCCCCTTCCTTCTTCCTGGATTCACTCAGAGGGTTTTAAAACTCACAGCCAGTACACACCCACACACTTCGAGCCCCTCTGCCTCTTCCCTATTCCCTGATTCACTCAGACGTTTTTAAAACTCACAGCTTCCGAATGCTAACACACTTCCAGCCCCTCTGCCTCTTCCCTCTTCCTGGATTCACTCAGACCTTTTTAAGGCTCACAGCCTGAGCACCCACACACTTCCAGCCATTCTGCATCTTCCCTCTTGGTGGATTCACTCAGATGTTTTTAAAATTCACAGCCTCTAAACACTCACATACTTCCAGTCCCTCTGACTCTTCCCTCTTCCTGGATTCACTAAGACGTTTTTAAAACTCACAGCTTCTGAACACTCACACACTTCCAGCCCCTCTGCCTCTTCCTTCTTCCTGGATTCACTCAGACCTTTTTAAAACTCACAGCTTCTGAACACTCACACACTTCCAGCCCCTCTGCCCCTAACCTCTTCCTGGATTCACTCAGAAATTTGTAACACTCACAGCCAGAGCACCCACACACTTCAAGCCCCTCTGCCTCTTCCAGATACCCTGATTCACTCAGACATTTTAAAACTCACAGCTTCCGAATGCTCACACACTTCCAGCCCCTCTGCCTCTTCCCTCTTGCTGGATTCATTGAGACCTTTTTAAGGCTCGCAGCCTGAGCACCCACACACTTCCAGCCCTTCTGCGTCTTCCCTCTTGGTGGATTCAGTCAGATGTTTTTAAAATTCACAGCCTCTAAACACTCACATACTTCCAGTCCTCCTGACTCTTCCCTCTTCCTGGATTCACTCAGACCTTTTTAAGGCTCACAGCCTGAGCACCCACACACTTCTAGCCCCTCTGCATCTTCCATCTTAGTGGATTCAATCAGATGTTTTTAACAGTCACAGCCTCTGAACACTCACAAACCTCCAGCCCCTCTGCCCCTTCCCTCTTCCTGGATTCACTCTGAAATTTATAACACTCACAGCCTGAGCACCCACACACTTCCTGTCCCTCTGCGTCTTCCCTCTTCCTGGATTCACTCAGAGGGTTTTAAAACTCACAGCCAGTACACACCCACACACTTCGAGCCCCTCTGCCTCTTCCCTATTCCCTGATTCACTCAGACGTTTTTAAAACTCACAGCTTCCGAATGCTAACACACTTCCAGCCCCTCTGCCTCTTCCCTCTTCCTGGATTCACTCAGATCTTTTTAAGGCTCACAGCCTGAGCACCCACACACTTCCAGCCATTCTGCATCTTCCCTCTTGGTGGATTCACTCAGATGTTTTTAAAATTCACAGCCTCTAAACACTCACATACTTCCAGTCCCTCTGACTCTTCCCTCTTCCTGGATTCACTCAGTCCTTTTTAAGACTCACAGCCTGAGCACCCACACACTTGCAGCCCCTCTGCCTCTTCCCTCTTCCTGGATTCACTCAGACCTTTCTAAGACTCACAGCAGGAGCACCAACACACTTCCAGCCCCTCTACCCCTTCCCTCTTCCTGGATTCACTCAAACGGTTTTAAAACTCACAGCCTGTACACACCCACACATTTCCAGCTGCTTTGCGTCTTCCCTTTTAGTGGATTCACTCAGACCTTTTTAAGACTCAAAGCCTGAGCACAGGTCACACATTTCCAGCCCCTCTGCCCCTTCCCTCTTCCTGGATTCACTCAGACGTTTTTAAAACTCACAGCCAGTACACACCCACACACTTCCAGCCCTTCTGCCTCTTCCCTATTCCCTGATTCACTCAGACGTTTTTAAAAATCATAGCTTCTGAATGCTCACACACTTCCAGCCCCACTGCCTCTTCCCTCTTCCTGGATTCACTAAGACGTTTTTAAAACTCACAGCTTCTGAACACTCACACACTTCCAGCCCCTCTGCCTCTTCGCTCTTCCTGGATTCACTCAGACCTTTTTAAGACTTAAATCCTGAGCACCCACACACTTCCAGCCCCTATGCCTCTTCCCTCTTCCTTGATTCACTCAGACCTTTTTAAGACTCACAGCCTGAGCACCCACATACTTCCAGCCCTTCTGCGTCTTCCCTCTTGGTGGATTCACTCAGATGTTTTTAAAATTCACAGCCTCTAAACACTCACACACTTCCAGCCCCTCTGCGTCTTCCCTGTTGGTGGATTCACTCAGATGTTTTTAAAATTCACAGCCTCTAAACACTCACACACTTCCAGCCCCTCTGCCTCTTCCCTCTTCCTGGATTCACTCAGACGTTTTTAAAACTCACACCTTCTGAATGCTCACACACTTCCAGACCCTCTGCCTCTTCCCTCTTCCTGGATTCACTCAGACGTTTTTAAAACTCACAGCTTCTGAACACTCACACACTTCCAGCCCCACTGCCTCTTCCCTATTGCTGGATTCACTGAGACCTTTTTAAGACTCACAGCAGGAGCACCAACACACTTCCAGCCCCTCTGCCCCTTCCCTCTTCCTGGATATGCTCAGACCTTTTTAAGACTTAAAGCCTGAGCACCCACACACTACCAGCCCCTATGCCTCTTCCCTATTCCTTGATTCACTCAGACCTTTTTAAGACTCACAGCCTGAGCACAGGTCAAACATTTCCAGCCCCTCTGCCTCTTCCCTCCTCCTGGATTCACATAGACCTTTTAAAGACTCACAGCCTGAGCACAGGTCAAACATTTCCAGTCCCTCTGACTCTTTCCTATTCCTGGATTCACTCAGACCTTTTTAAGACTCACAGCCTGAGCACAGGTCACACACTTCCAGCCCCTCTGCCCCTTCCCTCTTCCTGGATTCACTCAAACGGTTTTAAAACTCACAGCCTGTACACACCCACACATTTCCAGCTGCTCTGCGTCTTCCCTCTTAGTGGATTCACTCAGACCTTTTTAAGACTCACAGCCTGAGCACAGGTCACACATTTCCAGCCCCTCTGCCCCTTCCCTCTTCCTGGATTCACTCAGACGTTTTTAAAACTCACAGCCAGTACACACCCACACACTTCCAGCCCTTCTGCCTCTTCCCTATTCCCTGATTCACTCAGACGTTTTTAAAACTCACAGCTTCTGAATGCTCACACACTTCCAGCCCCTCTGCCTCTTCCCTCTTCCTGGATTCACTCAGACGTTTTTAAAACTCACA
Organism: Natrix natrix natrix; assembly: GCA_029891615.1. NCBI lineage: Eukaryota > Metazoa > Chordata > Lepidosauria > Squamata > Natricidae > Natrix > Natrix natrix. The sequence continues at coordinate 51,181 of JAKRSK010007333.1, forward strand.
GCTTCTGAACACTCACACACTTCCAGCCCCTCTGCCTCTTCCCTCTTCCTGGATTCACTCAGACCTTTTTAAGACTTAAAGCCTGAGCACCCACACACTTCCAGCCCCTATGCCTCTTCCCTCTTCCTTGATTCACTCAGACCTTTTTAAGACTCACACCCTGAGCACCCACACACTTCCAGCCCTTCTGCGTATTCCCTCTTGGTGGATTCACTCAGATGTTTTTAAAATTCACAGCCTCTAAACACTCACACACTTCCAGTCCCTCTGCGTCTTCCCTGTTGGTGGATTCACTCAGATGTTTTTAAAATTCACAGCCTCTAAACACTCACACACTTCCAGCCCCTCTACCTCTTCCCTCTTCCTGGATTCACTCAGACGTTTTTAAAACTCACACCTTCTGAATGCTCACACACTTCCAGACCCTCTGCCTCTTCCCTCTTCCTGGATTCACTCAGACGTTTTTAAAACTCACAGCTTCTGAACACTCACACACTTCCAGCCCCACTGCCTCTTCCCTATTGCTGGATTCACTGAGACCTTTTTAAGACTCACAGCAGGAGCACCAACACACTTCCAGCCCCTCTGCCCCTTCCCTCTTCCTGGATATGCTCAGACCTTTTTAAGACTTAAAGCCTGAGCACCCACACACTACCAGCCCCTATGCCTCTTCCCTATTCCTTGATTCACTCAGACCTTTTTAAGACTCACAGCCTGAGCACAGGTCAAACATTTCCAGCCCCTCTGCCTCTTCCCTCCTCCTGGATTCACATAGACCTTTTAAAGACTCACAGCCTGAGCACAGGTCAAACATTTCCAGTCCCTCTGACTCTTTCCTATTCCTGGATTCACTCAGACCTTTTTAAGACTCACAGCCTGAGCACAGGTCACACATTTCCAGCCCCTCTGCCCCTTCCTTCTTCCTGGATTCACTCAGACGTTTTTAAAACTCACAGCCAGTACACACCCACACACCTCCAGCCCCTCTGCCTGTTCCCTCTTCCTGGATTCACTCAGACCATTTTAAGACTCACAGACTGGGCACAGGTCACACATTTCCAGCCCCTCTGCCCCTTCCTTCTTCCTGGATTCACTCAGACGTTTTTAAAACTCACAGCCAGTACACACCCACACACCTCCAGCCCCTCTGCCTGTTCCCTCTTCCTGGATTCACTCAGACCTTTTTAAGACTCACAGCATGTGCACAGGTCACACATTTCCAGCCCCTCTGCCTCTTCCCTCTTCCTGGATTCACTCAGACCTTTTTAAGGCTCACAGCCTCAGCACCCACACACTTCCAGCCCCTCTGCATCTTCCCTCTTATTGGATTCACTCAGATGTTTTTAACAGTCACAGCCTCTGAACACTCACAAACTTCCAGCCCCTCTGACCCTTCCCTATTCCTGGATTCACTCAGAAATTTATAACACTCACAGCCAGAGCACCCACACACTTCCAGTCCCTCTGCCCCTTCCTTCTTCCTGGATTCACTCAGAGGGTTTTAAAACTCACAGCCAGTACACACCCACACACTTCGAGCCCCTCTGCCTCTTCCCTATTCCCTGATTCACTCAGACGTTTTTAAAACTCACAGCTTCCGAATGCTAACACACTTCCAGCCCCTCTGCCTCTTCCCTCTTCCTGGATTCACTCAGACCTTTTTAAGGCTCACAGCCTGAGCACCCACACACTTCCAGCCATTCTGCATCTTCCCTCTTGGTGGATTCACTCAGATGTTTTTAAAATTCACAGCCTCTAAACACTCACATACTTCCAGTCCCTCTGACTCTTCCCTCTTCCTGGATTCACTAAGACGTTTGTAAAACTCACAGCTTCTGAACACTCACACACTTCCAGCCCCTCTGCCTCTTCCTTCTTCCTGGATTCACTCAGACCTTTTTAAAACTCACAGCTTCTGAACACTCACACACTTCCAGCCCCTCTGCCCCTAACCTCTTCCTGGATTCACTCAGAAATTTGTAACACTCACAGCCAGAGCACCCACACACTTCAAGCCCCTCTGCCTCTTCCAGATACCCTGATTCACTCAGACATTTTAAAACTCACAGCTTCCGAATGCTCACACACTTCCAGCCCCTCTGCCTCTTCCCTCTTGCTGGATTCATTGAGACCTTTTTAAGGCTCGCAGCCTGAGCACCCACACACTTCCAGCCCTTCTGCGTCTTCCCTCTTGGTGGATTCAGTCAGATGTTTTTAAAATTCACAGCCTCTAAACACTCACATACTTCCAGTCCTCCTGACTCTTCCCTCTTCCTGGATTCACTCAGACCATTTTAAGACTCACAGACTGGGCACAGGTCACACATTTCCAGCCCCTCTGCCCCTTCCTTTTTCCTGGATTCACTCAGACGTTTTTAAAACTCACAGCCAGTACACACCCACACACCTCCAGCCCCTCTGCCTGTTCCCTCTTCCTGGATTCACTCAGACCTTTTTAAGACTCACAGCATGTGCACAGGTCACACATTTCCAGCCCCTCTGCCTCTTCCCTCTTCCTGGATTCACTCAGACCTTTTTAAGGCTCACAGCCTCAGCACCCACACACTTCCAGCCCCTCTGCATCTTCCCTCTTATTGGATTCACTCAGATGTTTTTAACAGTCACAGCCTCTGAACAATCACAAACTTCCAGCCCCTCTGACCCTTCCCTCTTCCTGGATTCACTCAGAAATTTATAACACTCACAGCCAGAGCACCCACACACTTCCAGTCCCTCTGCCCCTTCCTTCTTCCTGGATTCACTCAGAGGGTTTTAAAACTCACAGCCAGTACACACCCACACACTTCGAGCCCCTCTGCCTCTTCCCTATTCCCTGATTCACTCAGACGTTTTTAAAACTCACAGCTTCCGAATGCTAACACACTTCCAGCCCCTCTGCCTCTTCCCTCTTCCTGGATTCACTCAGACCTTTTTAAGGCTCACAGCCTGAGCACCCACACACTTCCAGCCATTCTGCATCTTCCCTCTTGGTGGATTCACTCAGATGTTTTTAAAATTCACAGCCTCTAAACACTCACATACTTCCAGTCCCTCTGACTCTTCCCTCTTCCTGGATTCACTAAGACGTTTGTAAAACTCACAGCTTCTGAACACTCACACACTTCCAGCCCCTCTGCCTCTTCCTTCTTCCTGGATTCACTCAGACCTTTTTAAAACTCACAGCTTCTGAACACTCACACACTTCCAGCCCCTCTGCCCCTAACCTCTTCCTGGATTCACTCAGAAATTTGTAACACTCACAGCCAGAGCACCCACACACTTCAAGCCCCTCTGCCTCTTCCAGATACCCTGATTCACTCAGACATTTTAAAACTCACAGCTTCCGAATGCTCACACACTTCCAGCCCCTCTGCCTCTTCCCTCTTGCTGGATTCATTGAGACCTTTTTAAGGCTCGCAGCCTGAGCACCCACACACTTCCAGCCCTTCTGCGTCTTCCCTCTTGGTGGATTCAGTCAGATGTTTTTAAAATTCACAGCCTCTAAACACTCACATACTTCCAGTCCTCCTGACTCTTCCCTCTTCCTGGATTCACTCAGACCTTTTTAAGGCTCACAGCCTGAGCACCCACACACTTCTAGCCCCTCTGCATCTTCCATCTTAGTGGATTCAATCAGATGTTTTTAACAGTCACAGCCTCTGAACACTCACAAACCTCCAGCCCCTCTGCCCCTTCCCTCTTCCTGGATTCACTCTGAAATTTATAACACTCACAGCCTGAGCACCCACACACTTCCTGTCCCTCTGCGTCTTCCCTCTTCCTGGATTCACTCAGAGGGTTTTAAAACTCACAGCCAGTACACACCCACACACTTCGAGCCCCTCTGCCTCTTCCCTATTCCCTGATTCACTCAGACGTTTTTAAAACTCACAGCTTCCGAATGCTAACACACTTCCAGCCCCTCTGCCTCTTCCCTCTTCCTGGATTCACTCTATAAACATATAGACTTGAAACCAGAACTTTTTTTATTGGGAATAATACCAGAAACATACAATAAAGACTTGAAATATTTGATCATAAATGTGTTAACAGCTGCTAGAATTGTATTTGCTAAATACTGGAAAAATGAGAAAGTACCAACAGAGGAGGAAATTGTTCGGAAGATAATGAACTGTGCAGAAATGAGTAAACTTACACTTGAAATTAGAGAATTAGAGGATGAGCAATTTTATAAAGTATGGGACTTGTTTTATCAATGGTTGGATAAAAAAACTTGGAAGTGAATCTTTTCTTTTTCCTTACCCTATCTCATATGTAATAATAATAGAAAGTTATACTTAATGTTTTGAAAAAATCTCTTTCTTTTTTCTTTCTCTTTTTTTTTCTCTTTCTATACATATTAAGCCTTTATTATGAAATAGACCATTTACCTATACGAGATAAGAATAATAATGTATTTAATGTATAAGAGTGAGATGATTTAAATTGTTAGGTATGATTGTGGTTGGTGACTATTTTATAATATAAAATGGAATAATGATGATGTAATGAACAATGGATATGAATATAGATTAAAACATTTAATGATTACATGGATTGACAAATAATAATGGGAAATTAAATTTGGAGTTGAGGATGACTGGAAACTTTAAGATTAATGGAAAATAGAAATGTCTTATATGAAGTAATGAGTTTCTTTTTTTTTTTTTTTTGACTTAACTTCCACTTTTATTTTTGAGAGAATGGTGATATAATTTTATAAAGACCTATTGCTACCTAGTACATAATTATAGAGATAAAGAAATAAGGGTTGTCATAAAAGAAAGAATACTATGGTAACTTGAACATGCAATGCTCAATGAAATATTTAACTATATTTAATGGATAATTAGTGACCGTATCCTTAATTGTAAAAACCATCGCACAAAAGCTTGTAACCAAACGACATGCTTGATGAAAATGTGTTTTTTTTACTTCCCTGCTCTTGTACCTTATGTGTTGTCTTGTCTTTTTAAAGGAAAATAAATAAACATTTATAAAAAAAAAAAAAAAAAAGGTCTGAGTGAATCAAGGAAGAGGGAAGAGGCATAGGGGCTGGAAGTGTGTGGGTGCTCAGGATTTAAGTCTTAAAAAGGTCTGAGTGAATCCAGGAAGAGCGAAGAGGCAGAGGGGCTGGAAGTGTGTGAGTGTTCAGAAGCTGTGAGTTTTAAAAACGTCTTAGTGAATCCAGGAAGAGGGAAGAGGCAGAGGGGCTGGAAGTGTGTGAGCATTCAGAAGCTATGATTTTTAAAAACGTCTGAGTGAATCAGGGAATAGGGAAGAGGCAGAAGGGCTGGAAGTGTGTGGGTGTGTACTGGCTGTGAGTTTTAAAAACGTCTGAGTGAATCCAGGAAGAGGGAAGGGGCAGAGGGGCTGGAAATGTGTGACCTGTGCTCAGGCTTTGAGTCTTAAAAATGTCTGAGTGAATCCACTAAAAGGGAAGACGCAAAGCAGCTGGAAATGTGTGGGTGTGTACAGGCTGTGAGTTTTAAAACCGTTTGAGTGAATCCAGGAAGAGGGAAGGGGTAGAGGGGCTGGAAGTGTGTTGGTGCTCCTGCTGTGAGTCTTAGAAAGGTCTGAGTGAATCCAGGAAGAGGGAAGAGGCAGAGGGGCTGCAAGTGTGTGGGTGCTCAGGCTGTGAGTCTTAAAAAGGACTGAGTGAATCCAGGAAGAGGGAAGAGTCAGAGGGACTGGAAGTATGTGAGTGTTTAGAGGCTGTGAATTTTAAAAACATCTGAGTGAATCCACCAAGAGGGAAGATGCAGAATGGCTGGAAGTGTGTGGGTGCTCAGGCTGACGGCTCCGTGAAGCAAGAGCAGGAGAGAGAGAAAGCATGCCGTGGTTTGGTGAGAGTACTTGAAGAAAGTTTTTCTTTTTTGCTTAAATTATACAGAGGACACTCTTAATTTGGAAGATTAAAGGAAATAGAAAATAACCGAAGACTTAGCGGCGGGTTTGAATAGAGTTAATTGAAACCATTTGGGCTTTTTGTTCTTCCCTTTTTATTTACTGGAAACCAGACGGGACTTTCATTACTGTTGTTACAATTGCGGTTGAAGCTCTCTTTATTTTTAATTCCCCCTTCCTTATTTTTTCTTTTTTTTAAAGTGACTTCACTAGAGCCTTTTTTCTTATATACCTTTTAATGCCTGAAAGATTTTTTTTTTCCTCTTTGTGCCGAGGGGCTAGGGACTGGATACATTTTAATACTGTTACTTTAACACTGCCATCTAGCGGACTTTGAAACATTGTTGCCAATTCCTACAGCTGGGATTATTTTGAGAAAAAGACATTTATTCAAGGTCAGGACCTGATAAGAAGCAAGGAACATAGATGTTTATTGCAGGCTGTTCCTTGTGGAGCTGTAAGGTCTGGAAACTTATCTTGGAAGACTTATAAGAGAAAACTGGAGTGACTTTGGAAATTACATCTAGTGTCTATACTATTCCCCTGGGGATGTGATGACTTTTTCCTTTTTCTAGTTGGTGCGTGTGTTGTTTGTTTCTTTTTCTTTTTTTTTTCCTGAAGTCCTGGAGCCTGGAAGCGCTGAACAATTTTTTCCTTCTTTTTTTTTTTCCTTTCTTTTTTCCCTTGGTCTGCAATTTTTTCTTTTTCCATTTTTTTTTATTTCCCCTTTTTTTCTTCTTGAAATAAAAGATACAATTTTTTCTTTCTCTCCTCCCGCTCCATTTATTCACCCTTATTTTTCCTATACAGATTGTCTTTTTCTTTCCCCTTTCACTCACTCCCTTTTTGTGCCCCCCTCCCTCTTCTACCTCTCTCTCATATCCTATATCAAACCTTGCTTTCTCCCCCTATTACTCTTACCTAACTATCATACACTCTCTTCCCCTATTTCCTCCCCCCTCCCTCTTTTCCTCTTTCTACCTTCTTCTTTTTTCTAGTGTTAACTGCAATTGGATTGAACCACAAAAGGAAGAAGAAGAGAGAATAAAATAGCAAGATGAGTAGAAAGCCAACACCAGTGGGCTCTACAACAACAACCCCCGCCTCCTCACCGGCAGGAGGACAAAGATCAATACAAACTATGATTCAACAGGAAAAAGAGAAGACTATATCATTAGATTCAATTATGCAAGCAATACAGAAACTTCAAACAAGCTCTGATGAAAAACTTGATACACTTGTAAAGAAGTTGGACAATGTGGAAACGAAGATGGAGAACATAGAAAAAAAAACAGACGAAGCAGAGAGAAATATAAAAGATATACAACAGTGGGTCAAAAAACAAGAAGATGCTATGCAAAAAATTGCTGAAAGAGAGGAGCAGAGAGAGAAGAGGGACGAAGAGTTTGATTCCAGATTGAATGAAGTGGAAACAGAAAGCAGTGTAATAATTGGACTGGAGATGGAGCGCTCTGAATATTTTTTGAGGTTTCAAAATATAGTAGAAGAAAAGGGTGAAAATCTGCCACAAATAATATCCGAAATTCTCATAGAAATATTAGGGATACCTGAGGAGAAGATAATGGACGGGATAGATGAGACATTTCGAGTTAACACAAGATATGCAACGAGGAACTCCCTCCCAAGGGAGGTCCATGTAAGATTTACGAAAAAAGCACTAAAACTACAAATCCTGCAAAACACAAGAGATAAAAAACTGGAATACAAAGGCAAGGAGATTGCAATTCTTAAGCAAATACCAAGACGGGTGAGAGAGAAAAGAAGAAAATACCAATTTTTGACTACAGTCTTACTTAAAATAGGAGTTAACTATAGATGGTTGATTCCGGAAGGCCTCATGTTTGTATGGAAAGGACAGAGATATAGAATTGATACAATTGAGAAGGCAGAAGCTTTCTACACAGAACATTTGAGAGGAAAGCCAGAGAAGCCTGGAAATGAAGAGCCACCGGTGCAACTGCTGGATCTACCCATAACCGAAATTGAGAGGACAGAGGGTGCTGTAGGTGGAATTGATATTGAAGAAGGTGCTGTTGGGGGTGTAGAGAGTAGAGCACAACGGGAACCAAGATCAACTAGAGCTATAAATCCTATATATAAAACATAAGGATGGAAGGAATAAAATTACTTTCAATTAATATAAATGGACTTAATTCGCCATGTAAACGAACGAAAATATTCCACAAATTAGGAAAATTAAAATTAGATATAATTTGCTTACAAGAAGTACATATTCAGCAAAGTAATAGTCATTTATTAGTACAACCAAAGCTGGGAAAAAACTTTACTTCGTTGGCGGACTGTAAACAAAGAGGTGTGACCTTCTACATTAAAGATAAAATCCCTGCGAAACAAATCTACACAGACGAAGATGGAAGAATTTTAATGGTGGAAATAATGGACAATGCTAGGAAAATACTGTTAATTGGAATTTATGCCCCTAATGAAAAACAAGATGACTTTTATAAAAAAATCCACAAGAAAATTTCTGATCTAGACTATGTTGACATTTGCATGATGGGAGACTTCAATGGTATTGTAGACCTGAAATTGGACTATAAAACCCACAAAACAACAAAACAAAATAGAAAAACACTCCCAAAGTCCTTCTTCAGGATGATGGATGAAATAAATCTAAAAGATGTGTGGAGAGAAAGGAACCCCATCAAAAAACAATATACCTTTTATTCAAATAGACATTCATCGTTCTCTAGAATTGATATGATTTGGGCTTCAACGGGCATATCCAGCAGCGCACTAGATGTGGAGATTGAACCAAACATCTGGGCAGACCACAATCCAATGGCAATAGGTTGGAGACAACAAAGAAGAAGATCTAGATGGACACTAGATAACAGGATATTGAAAGAGAAAGAATTTGTAAAGAAAATGGAAAAAGAATTGACTTTCTTCTTTAAAGAAAACAAAAAAGAAGACACGTCCTTACAGAATCTTTGGGATACAATGAAGGCCTTTTCTAGAGGTTTGATAATAGACTATACAAGAAAGAGAAACTTAAAGAAAAGACAAGTGTCTAAGGATCTAGAAAAAGATTATAGCACACTGGAAAAAGAACTACAGAAATCTCCACAAAAGAAAGAGATTAAAATAAAGATGGACACAATAAAACACAAACTTGACCTACTGGAAAAGGAGGACCTGGCCCAAAAAATCAGAGGCGCCAAACAGAACTATTTTGAAAATGCAAATAAACCAGGCAGATGGCTGGCTTATAAACTGAGAAAAGAAAGAGAGACTAAGAAAATACTACAACTAAGAGATGAACAAGGACAATTGCATTATGGAAATATGGAAAAAAGGAAAATTATTCAAGATTACTATGCCAAGTTGTATGAACAAGAGAACATAGAAGAGAAAGAAGTGAAACAATATTTACAAAACGCCAAACTCCCCCAAATACCAAATGATACTAGAACTATATTTGAAGATAAAATAACAATGATGGAATTAACTGAGGCCCTTAAAAGACAAAATAATGGGAAGGCCCCGGGACCGGATGGCCTTCCTGTGGAATTCTATAGAACATTAGAAAAATCCTTGGCCGTTCCATTACTAGAAGTCATGAATGAAGTAATGATTGAAAGTAAAATACCTAATTCATGGTTGGAGGCATATATTACATTAATACCCAAAGAGGAGGCAGACCATACGCAAATTAAGAACTATAGACCTATCTCCTTGTTGAACTCAGACTATAAACTATTTGCCTCAATACTGGCAGAGAGACTGAAAAAATACCTAAATGGGTTTATCCATCCGGACCAAAATGGTTTTTTACCAAAGAGGCAAATTAGAGACAATATAAGGACAATTCTAAATACCTTAGAATATTATCAGGTCCACTCTGAGAAGCAAATGGCTTTGATCTTCTTGGATGCGCAGAAAGCCTTTGATAACGTGAATTGGACATTTATGATTCAACAAATGGAACAAATGAACTTTGGTAAGAATTTTATTCAAGCCATACAAACGATATACCACAAGCAAACAGCCAAGATAATGATAAATGGAGAGCTGACGGATCCAATTGAAATTAAAAGAGGTACGAGACAAGGCTGCCCACTGTCACCACTGCTTTTTGTTTTAACATTAGAAGTACTAAATAGAAAGATTAGAGAAGAGGAAGAAATAAAGGGAATGACCATTAAAAAGGAAGAATACAAGTTGCAAGCATTTGCTGACGACTTAGTCTTCATTCTTGAGGAGCCATTTCAATCTGCACCTAAACTGATAGGAGAAATCGAGGCGTATGGAAAAGTTGCAGGTTTAAAAATAAACAAAGACAAAACAAAGATTTTAACAAAAAATATACCCCGAAAACAAAAAGAAGAATTGGCAGAAAACTTGGAAATGCAAATCACAAATAAAGTTAAATATTTGGGGATTCACCTAACAGCCAAATGCAGCACTCTCAAAGAAGATAATTATCTTAAATTGAAGCAACAAATTGTAACAGACTTGGCGAAATGGAAGAACCTTCAATTATCAATGATTGGTAGAATCGCAACAATTAAAATGAATATCTTACCTAGACTGTTATACTTGTTTCAGACTATTCCAATTAAGTTGGGGAAAGGATATTTTGAAGAATTAAATAAAATGGTGTTGAAATTTATATGGCAAGGGAAAAAAGCAAGAATAAAACGTAAATTGTTACAAGATTCCAAATCAAGGGGAGGGTGGGGCCTACCTGACTGGGAGTTATACTATCAGGCAGCTAGTCTGATGTGGATTAAGGAATGGATAATGCTAAGAAATGATAGGCTTTTGAATCTAGAAGGTCATGATTTGCTGTTGGGATGGCATGCATACTTATGGTATAAAGGAACTAAAAAACATGGTTACTTTAGAGACCATTTTATAAGAGAGGCTTTGTTATTAAATTGGCAGAAGGTTAAGAGGTTGCACTACTTGAAAATTCCAGTCTGGATATCAACTATTGAAGCCTTTTCATATCCAATAGTATTTAAAAGGGAAGAAGCAGTTAGATATGCTGAATTATTGAATGCAGAGGGTGAACTTAAATCTATACAAGAATTGAAACAAGAAGGTATTGAACTCAATTGGTACTCATATGTGCAAATACATTCTAGATACAATGAAGATCGAAAAAATGAGGGTTTTTATGATAAACTGACTGAACTAGATAAAATCTTAACAGGTAATGATGAAAAATTAATTAAAAAATTTTATGATTATTTACTAGAGGTGAAATTATATGAAGAACAAGTGAAAGGAACTATGTTAGCCTGGGGAAAAAACTTTGGACATTGGATTGATCTAGAAAAATGGCAAAAATTGTGGACTCAAAATTATAAAATGACAATGTCAACTGCATATAAAGAAAATTTGTATAAGATGTTTTATAGGTGGCATTTATCCCCATCGAGAATAGCAAGAATGTCGAAGAATAAGTCTGAAAAATGCTGGAAATGTCAACATACACCGGGCACATACTACCACATGTGGTGGACTTGTCCTGAAGCTAAAAGATACTGGACTAAAATACACATGTGGTTGGAGAAAATGATACACTCAGACCTTTTTAAGACTCACAGCCTGAGCACCCACATACTTCCAGCCCTTCTGCGTCTTCCCTCTTGGTGGATTCACTCAGATGTTTTTAAAATTCACAGCCTCTAAACACTCACACACTTCCAGCCCCTCTGCGTCTTCCCTGTTGGTGGATTCACTCAGATGTTTTTAAAATTCACAGCCTCTAAACACTCACACACTTCCAGCCCCTCTACCTCTTCCCTCTTCCTGGATTCACTCAGACGTTTTTAAAACTCACACCTTCTGAATGCTCACACACTTCCAGACCCTCTGCCTCTTCCCTCTTCCTGGATTCACTCAGACCTTTTTAAGACTCACAGACTGAGCACAAGTCACACATTTCCAGCCCCTCTGCCCCTTCCCTCTTCCTGGATTCACTCAGACTTTTTAAAACTCACAGCTTCTGAATGCTCAAACACTTCCAGCCCCTCTGCCTCTTCCCTCTTCCTGGATTCACTCAGACCTTTTTAAGACTCACAGCGTGAGCACAGGTCACACATTTCCAGCCCCTCTGCCTCTTCCCTCTTCCTGGATTCACTCGGACCTTTTTAAGGCTTACAGCCTGAGCACCCACACACTTCCAGCCCCTCTGCCTGTTCCCTCTTCCTGGATTCACTAAGACGTTTTTAAAACTCACAGCTTCTGACACACTCACACACTTCCAGCCCATCTGCCTCTTCCCTCTTCCTGGATTCACTCAGACCTTTTTAAGACTTAAAGCCTGAGCACCCACACACTTCCAGCCCCTCTGCCTGTTCCCTCTTCCTGGATTCACTCAGACCTTTTTAAGACTCACAGCATGTGCACAGGTCACACACTTTCCAGCCCCTCTGCCTCTTCCCTCTTCCTGGATTCACTCAGACCTTTTTAAGACTCACACCCTGAGCACAGCCACACATTTCCAGCCCCTCTGCCCCTTCCCCTTCCTGGATTCACTCAGACCTTTTAAGACTCACAGCCTGAGCACAGGCCACACACTTCCAGCCCCTCTGCCCCTTCCCTCTTCCTGGATTCACTCAGACCTTTTTAAGACTCACAGCCTGAGCACCCACACACTTCCAGCCCCTCTGCCTCTTCCCTCTTCCTGGATTCACTCAGACGTTTTTAAACTCACAGCTCTGAACACTCAACACACTTCCAGCCCCTCTGCCCCTTCCCTCTTCCTGGATTCACTCAGACCTTTTTAAGACTCACAGCCTGAGCACCCACACACTTCCAGCCCCTCTGCCTCTTCCCTCTTCCTGGATTCACTCAGACGTTTTTAAAACTCACAGCCAGAGCACACCACACACTTCCAGCCCCTCTGCCTCTTCCCTATTCCTGATTCACTCAGACGTTTTTAAAACTCACAGCTTCCGACATGCTCACACATTTCCAGCCCCTCTGCCTCTTCCCTCTTCTGGATTCACTCAGACGTTTTTAAAACTCACAGCCTCTAGCACAGTCACACACTTCCAGTCCCTCTGCCTCTTCCCTCTTCCTGGATTCACTCAGACCTTTTTAAAGACTCACAGCCTGAGCACAGTCACACATTTCCAGCCCCTCTGCCTCTTCCCTATTCCTGGATTCACTCAGACCTTTTTAAGACTCACAGCACTGAGCACCAGGTCACACATTTCCAGCCCCTCTGCCTCTTCCCTCTTCCTGGATTCACTCAGACCTTTTTAAGACTCACAGCCTGAGCACAGGTCACACATTTCCAGCCCCTCTGCCTCTTCCCTCTTCCTGGATTCACTCAGACGTTTTTAAAACTCACAGCCAGTACACACCTCACACACTTCCAGCCCCTCTGCCTCTTCCCTCTTCCTGGATTCACTCAGACGTTTTTAAGACTCACAGCCTGTGCACACCACACACTTCCAGCCCTTCTGCCTCTTCCCTATTCCTGGATTCACTCAGACTTTTTTTAAAACTCACAGCCTCTGAACAGCTCACACACTTCCAGCCCCTCTGCCTCTTCCCTCTTCCTGGATTCACTCAGACCTTTTTAAGGCTCACAGCCTGAGCACAGGCCACACATTTCCAGCCCCTCTGCCTCTTCCCTCTTCCTGGATTCACTCAGACGTTTTTAACACTCACAGCCTCTGAACACTCACACACTTCCAGCCCCTCTGCCCCTTCCCTCTTCCTGGATTCACTCAGACATTTTAACACTCACAGCCTGAGCACCCACACACTTCCAGCCCCTCTGCCCCTTCCCTCTTCCTGGATTCACTCAGACGTTTTTAAAACTCACAGCCTGAACACCCACACACTTCCAGCCCCTCTGCCTCTTCCCTATTCCCTGATTCACTCAGACGTTTTTAAAACTCACAGCTTCCGAATCCTAACACACTTCCAGCCCCTCTGCCTCTTCCCTCTTCCTGGATTCACTCAGACCTTTTTAAGACTCACAGCCTGAGCACCCACACACTTCCAGCCCTTCTGCCTCTTCCCTCTTCGTGGATTCACTCAGATGTTTTTAAAATTCACAGCCTCTACACAGCTCACATACTTCCAGTCCCTCTGACTCTTCCCTCTTCCTGGATTCACTCAGTCCTTTTTAAGACTCACAGCCTGAGCACCCACACACTTGCCAGCCCCTCTGCCTCTTCCCTCTTCCTGGATTCACTCAGACCTTTCTAAGACTCACAGCAGTGAGCACCAACACACACTTCCAGCCCCTCTACCCCTTCCCTCTTCCTGGATTCACTCAGACGGTTTTAAAACTCACAGCCTGTACACACCCACACATTTCCAGCCCCTCTGCCCCTTCCCTCTTCCTGGATTCACTCAGACGTTTTTGAAACTCATAGCTTCTGAATGCTCACACACTTCCAGTCCCCTCTGCCCCTTCCCTCTTCCTGGATTCACTCAGACGTTTTTTAAAACTCACAGCCAGTACACACCCACACACTTCCAGCCCTTCTGCCTCTTCCCTATTCCCTGATTCACTCAGACGTTTTTAAAACTCATAGCTTCTGAACACTCAGACACTTCCAGTCCCTCTGCCTCTTCCCTCTTCCTGGATTCACTCAGACCTTTTTAAGACTCACAGCGTGAGCACAGGTCACACACTTCCAGTCCCTCTGACTCTTCCCTCTTCCTGGATTCACTCAGACCTTTTTAAGACTCACAGCCTGAGCACCCACACACTTCCAGTCCCTCTGCCTCTTTCCTCTTCCTGGATTCACTAACACGTTTTTAAAACTCACAGCTTCTGAACACTCACACACTTCCAGTCCTTCTGACTCTTCCCTCTTCCTGGATTCACTCAGACGTTTTTAAGGCTCACAGCCTGAGCACCCACACACTTCCAGTCCCTCTGCCTCTTCCCTCTTCCTGGATTCACTAAGACGTTTTTAAAACTCACAGCTTCTGAACACTCACACACTTCCAGCCCCTCTGCCTCTTCCCTCTTCCTGGATTCACTCAGACCTTTTTAAAACTCACAGCTTCTGAACACTCACACACTTCCAGCCCCACTGCCTCTTCCCTATTCCTGGATTCACTGAGACCTTTTTAAGACTCACAGCAGGAGCACCAACACACTTCCAGCCCCTCTGCCTCTTCCCTCTTCCTGGATTCACTCAGACCTTTTTAAGACTTAAAGCCTGAGCACAGGTCAAACACTTCCAGCCCCTCTGCCTGTTCCCTCTTCCTGGATTCACTCAGACCTTTTTAAGACTCACAGCATGTGCACAGGTCACACATTTCCAGCCCCTCTGCCTCTTCCCTCTTCCTGTATTCACTCAGACCTTTTTAAGGCTCACAGCCTGAGCACCCACACACTTCCAGCCCCTATGCATCTTCCATCTTCCTGGATTCACTCAGAGGGTTTTAAAACTCACAGCCAGTACACACCCACACACTTCGAGCCCCTCTGCCCTCTTCCCTATTCCCTGATTCACTCAGACGTTTTTAAAACTCACAGCTTCCGAATGCTCACACACTTCCAGCCCCTCTGCTTCTTCCCTCTTCCTGGATTCACTCAGAGCTTTTCAAGGCTCACAGACTGAGCACCCACACACTTCCAGCCCTTCTGCATCTTCCATCTTAGTGGATTCAATCAGATGTTTTTAACAGTCACAGCCTCTGAACACTCACAAACCTCCAGCCCCTCTGCCCCTTCCCTCTTCCTGGATTCACTCAGAAATTTATAACACTCGGTTCCGGTGGCTACGGCAACGGGCAAGTCCTTTGCCCGCTCCCCCGCTCTCCCGGTGGGCTTCCCCCGCTTCTGGGGGGCACAGGACGCCCCGGAGAGGCGTCCTGCCGAGGGAGCGGCTCGCGGAGGGCCCTGGCATCGGCGGCGGCTGGTGGGGGCTTCTCCGCTTCGCTCTAGGCACCGGGGAGCAGTATCGGAGGGCGCCTGGGCGTCTCGCTCCATGCCGATCAGACGACGCAAAACTGAAGGAAGCAGCGGCGGTATGGTGAGGTGCTTCCTCTCTCCATTCCCTTTCTTTTGAGTTGATGGACTTTTTCAGTAAATTTAAAAGCTAAACTTTCGTATTTTTCTTGGAGGAGTGGCTGGAGGGAGGGGGATTCCCCCCCCCCTTGGACAAGCGGCTTGAAAATATTTTGCTCTCGCCCCCAGGGGAAGGAGGAGGGGGGAGAGCCAACTAATGATGCCTCACCCCAGTAAAAGTGTTTTTCATTGGACTTAGTTCCAGAACTTATTGATGACCTGAGAACTTTGTGAACTTTTAAAATTTTTCCTATGCCTCTGAGCCCAAAGCTGGCAGGGCAAGATGGCACACTTCCGTTGTCTTCATGAACTGTGAAACCTGACTCCACCTTTAAAATTCAGGCTTCCGGTCTTTGTCTCCGTGTCACCCAGAGGAATCTCTTGTGGATTGTTATTTTTTGAATTCTTTGGAGAGAAAACTTTTCTCTATTGCTAGACTGACTAAAGAAGCTCCCACCTGTTTGGATCTTCTGCCTCCTGGTCTCATCTGTCTGCTCTACTTCTCCAGCTGTCCAGTCTCTACACTGACTGATCTCTTTGTTTTATAAACCATGTCTCCAAAAAGACCACCCCCTGGAAAACCTGGCTTTGCTACTTCTGTACCGACATCTGCAAAATCCAGTCCAGCCACACAGTCAAAGATTACAGAACTGATGCAACCCAAGATGGATTTGCAACAAATGCTTCAGCAACTCATACAGGGCCAGGAAGAAATTAAGAAACAATTAAAAGAAATGAAGGAAGAAATTAAAGAGAATCAAGTCCAAATTTGTAAGAACTCACAGAGACTGGACCTTGTGGAGGGTGGGGTGGCGGAGGTGAGGGGGGGGGGTAGAGGCCTTACAGAAGGGAAACAGAGAACTTGATATCCAACAAATGAAAACAGAGTTTGAGAGAATGTCCTTTTATCTTAGATTTCAAAATGTTATAGAAGCAGATGGGGAAAATATAAGGGACATTATGACTGATATTTTAGCTGAATACATACACAAAGATAAGCAGCAGATGGAATGGGAGATAGATCTGGTCTATAGAGTGAATTCAGCGTATGCCAGAACACACAATGTACCCAGGGAGGTTCATATTAAATTCCTTAGGAAAAGCACAAGAGATGAAATTCTGGGTGTACAAAGGGGGCAAGCATTGACATACCATGACAGGGAGATAACCATCTTGAAGCAGATCCCCAAAAATATTAGGGAGAAAAGGAAAAACTATTCACAATTGGCAAATAAATTATACCAGAAGGGGGTGTGGTTTAGATGGTTGATGCCTGAAGGGATGCTGATATTCTGGGAGGAGACAAGAATCAGAATCAATACATCCATAGAGGCACAGGCCTTTATGGAAAAAAATAAAGCGAACCTAGAAAAAACAGAAGACTCTACAACGGTCATACAGGACACGGGAGGGGCCGGAGCTCTGCCAGCGGGGGGTGATGGGGCAACACCAAGAAAGCTCAGATCACAAAAATGAATAAGAAAACCACATTGTTATAAACAGACCGAAAGTAATAATGAAATTATATCTAGACTATATATCATAACTATATAAATTGATTGAAAACTTTTTCTAGAATTAATATGCTGATTTTTTGTGATCATGTACTAATGTTTTATACTTAGATGTAACTTATGAGCTTGGATGGAGGGGGCGTCTGCCATACTTGCAACTGCCAAAATTTGTAACCATTCCACCTACCCTTTTCCTTATAAATGTTTTAAAAAAACCATAAAAATTTTTGAAAAAAAAAAAAAGAAATTTATAACACTCACAGCCTGAGCACCCACACACTTCCAGTCCCTCTGCCTCTTCCCTCTTCCTGGATTCACTCAGAGGGTTTTAAAACTCACAGCCAGTACACACCCACACACTTCGAGCCCCTCTGTCTCTTCCCTATTCCCTGATTCACTCAGACGTTTTTAAAACTCACAGCTTCCGAATGCTCACACACTTCCAGCCCCTCTGCTTCTTCCCACTTCCTGGATTCACTCAGACCTTTTCAAGACTCACAGCGTGAGCACACGTCACACATTTCCAGCCCCTCTGCCTCTTCCCTCTTCCTGGATTCACTCAGACCTTTTTAAGGCTCACAGCCTGAGCACCCACACACTTCCAGCCATTCTGCGTCTTCCCTCTTGGTGGATTCACTCAGATGTTTTTATAATTCACAGCCTCTAAACACTCACATACTTCCAGTCCCTCTGACTCTTCCCTCTTCCTGGATTCACTCAGTCCTTTTTAAGACTCACAGCCTGAGCACCCACACACTTCCAGCCCCTCTGCCTCTTCCCTCTTCCTGGATTCACTCAGACCTTTCTAAGACTCACAGCAGGAGCACCAACACACTTCCATCCCCTCTGCCTCTTCCCTCTTCCTGGATTCACTCAAACGGTTTTTAAAACTCACTGTTAGGGTTCTAAATACCATGCAGAAATAAATCATTGTCCAAGGCAAAACATCCTTTAAGGTCCAATTTATTCCGCAGGCAATTTAGCACGGCTATGGAAAATTCCAACTCTGGATTACATCCTGTACGTTCACCCAGTTGAAAGTTCATGATCTCTCCCCACACCCACAAATCCATCACATGTTCCAATCATCATCTTCCACGCTGGCATGTACACCCATCTTCTTCCGGCCAGGTGTCGAGATGCGAAGACAAAAGATGACCTTGGCTTCTACAAAAGAATGTCAACAATCCATTCTACAATCCTACTCCTTTCTATTCCCCCCTCCCAACTACTACACTATTGAAACAGCATAGAGAATTATTAAAAAGTGTGGCAGGCCAAAGATCCAAAAAAGAATATAATTACAGGCCTGTCAGGCGGCCTCTCCTCAAAAGAAAAACGTTTCCTGCAAAGAGAATAACATAAAAGTTAACATAACAAAATTAACCACCTCTTCTCCACCCAGGGGAACCCCTTGACTTCTCGGGAAACTTCCCATTGAATTGCTTTACTAACTTCTCCACTTTTAGGTTCCCACTGTTTACCCAATTAGCTTCAGACCAAGGGTAACCCTTCCAATGCACTAAGTACTGTAAGCAACCCCTATTCAGCCTGAAATCTACAATTTTTTTCCACCTCAGATTGTGTTTCCCCTTCCATCACTAAAGGAGGAGATTGAGCTTGGGTGGATGCTCTTCTGTTAGACCCAATTACTGGTTTCAACAAGCTACAATGAAATTCTGGGTCAATTTCCCCTAGACTTCTGGGTAGACTGAGTTGAACTGTAACTGAGTTAACTATCTTCACTATTGGGAATGGACCTAGAAATTTTGGACCCAATTCCTTGCTAAGCATTTCTAATCTTATGTATTTGGTAGATACAAAAACATTGTCCCCCACACGGTAGGGGTTTAGGAGTGAGCGACGTTGATCATCTTGCTTCTGGTAGGCTTCTGCCGCAACTGCTAGAGCCTTCTTCGTATTCTCCCATCCTTTCTTTAGCATGTCCATCCATTCACTCAAAGACATGAAAGAAGGAGGTTCTCTAGGCAACTCAGGCATGGCAACAACTTCCATGCCACTGGTAATCTGGAAACCCGCTAATCCTCTGCTGCTGTGGACCGCATCGTTGTACGCCACTTCGGCGAAGGGTAGCAAGTCCGACCAGTTGTCGTGCTGATAGTCCACAAAACACCTGATGTATTGTTCCACCACCGCATTGGCTCCCTCTGCTGCGCCGTTCATGCTGGGATGAACCTCTGAGCTCAGTTCTTGTGTGGACCCAATAGATCTCAGGACCTCTCTCCAGAACTTGGCTGTGAACTGGACTCCGCGGTCTGAAATGATCCTCTTGGGTACTCCATGCAGGCGATAAATGTGTTTCACAAACATTTTCGCTAATTCGTTTGCGGATGGCAATCCTGAGCAAGCAATGAAGTGTGCCTGCTTAGAAAACAAATCAATAACAGTCCAAATTACTTTATGCCCACTGCTGTCTGGGAGTTCCATGATGAAGTCCATTGCGACCTCTTCCCATGGCCGTTTAGGGCTCTCTGCTGCAGGTGCTGTAGGTTCTGGAGCTCTTGGATCTTTCAATCATCCCACGGCCTGGCCTTTGTTCCTCCCTCCGGAGGCCCTCTGCCCCCTTGGTAGGACACTTCGTCACTTTAAGTTGGGGATCCTCTTCCAGAGGCTGTTGGCCCAGATGACTTTTCTGTGCGGGCATCTGGGCCCTCTCTTAACCACCGTGGCAATTGGTACACACGTTTGTTCTTCGGCAATTCCCTCCTCCGAGGCCTCCCCCTTGGTAGGACTCTTCGTCACCTAAGTTGGGGATCCTCTTCCAGAGGTCGTTTAGGCTTTTCCCCCTCCGAGGCCTCCCCCTTAGTTGGACTCTTTGTCACCTTAAGTTGGGGATCCTCCTCCGGAGAATGTCTGCCCTTTTCCTCTTCCGAGGCCTCCCCCTTGGTAGGACACTTCCTCACCTTAAGTTGGGGATCCTCTTCCAGAGGTTGTTGGCCCAGATGACTCTTCTGTGGTGGCATCTGGGACCCTCTCTTTACCGCCGTGGTGGTTGGTGCGCACGTTTGTGGCATTGGGGCTGGAGCCAAGCACTCTGACGCTCTGTGGCCAAGTTGACAACAATGGTGGCATTTAATTGGGCCCCACGAGGAATGGAACCTAGTTACATCTCTAAACTCAGGAACCGTTTCATCACACTGCCTTGCTCTCCAACTTGCAGCTGCCCCCTTGGTAAACCCTTCTTCCATGGTGGAGATTGCTTCTCTGTAGGAAGGTGGAGTAAGAACCTTTTGGGGCATTGCAGATGCACCTTGTCCCGCTTCCCATCTTGCAGGCCTGGCTTTGGTAATCCCTTCTTCCATGTTGGTGATTGCTACTCTGTAGGAAGGTGGGGTAAGAACCACTTGGGGCCTTGCAGGCGCACATTTTCCCGCCATCCACAATGCAGGCCTCTGTTTGGTAATCCCTTCTTCCATGGAGATTTCTTCTCTGTAGGAAGGTCTGGTAAGAACCTTTTTGGGCCTTGCAGGGGAGACTGGAACCGGTGGGGAGGTCAATCCCTCGGTTGGCCACTGCCCAGCTTTCTGCCATGGTGCCATCTGCTGAGGGAGGGCAGGTGCCCACTGGCATCCCTCCCATCCATGACCTGGGGTTAAGACCCATCCCGGGGTTGCCTGCTTCACAGGTTGCAGCTCAACCAATGATGGCTGGCTAGGGGGTTTTACGTGCCAAGGACCCTCCTGCTGGCTTGGAGGAGTTATGGGCCAAGTAGGTGCCCTTTGCTGGCTTGGATGAGTTATGGGCCAAGTAGGTGCCCTCTGCTGGCTTGGAGCATTTCCCCATGCTGATGGCAAAGGAGTTGGTAAGTAGCATCTCTTCCATCCAAGTCCTGGGAGGAAAGCCCAATTTACTGCCCAATTTGCTTCATTTACTGGTTGCAGCCCCATTTGTGGTGGCTTGCAAGTGACAGATGCTGGAAAAATTCCTTCTTCCTGCCTCCTTTGAAATTCCCATTTTGAAAGGGAATCTTTCTCCCAGCTAGTTACAGGGTGATAAGCCATTTCATTTATTGCCGTCTGGAAGGAGCCCAAACCTCTGTTCTAGGGTTTTTTTTTTCCAAGCCTTGTTTCCAAGCTGGGGGGAAGGAGGGGGAGCATGCACTCACAATTTGCTGAAGAAATATTTCTGCGACCTTCCTTCGTCTTGTCGTGTCTCCTCCTGCATTCCTCCTGATGCAATTAAACTGGAAGCAGCATTCCATTGCCTTTGAAGTTCCGCACTCAGCTTCTTATCACCAAAAGCTTCTCATTTATTCTTCGCTGATATTTACGCTGTCCCGGTCAGCGTTGGGAATGCCGAGACCCCCATCACCAGCCCCCCCCCCTGCGAGGGGGGGGTGCTAGTGAATTATTTTGAGAGAGAGAGTTGGAATAATGTTAGGGTTCTAAATACCATGCAGAAATAAATCATTGTCCAAGGCAAAACATCCTTTAAGGTCCAATTTATTCCGCAGGCAATTTAGCACGGCTATGGAAATTCCAACTCTGGAAGTACATCCTCTAGTTCACCCAGTTGAAAGTTCATGATCTCTCCCCACACCCACAAATCCATCACATGTTCCAATCATCATCTTCCACGCTGGCATGTACACCCATCTTCTTCCGGCCAGGTGTCGAGATGCGAGACAAAAGATGACCTTGGCTTCTACAAAAGAATGTCAACAATCCATTCTACAATCCTACTCCTTTCTATTCCCCCCTCCCAACTACTACACTATTGAAACAGCATAGAGAATTATTAAGAAAGTGTGGCAGGCCAAAGATCCAAAAAAGAATATAATTACAGGCCTGACACTCAAAGCCTGAGCACCCACACACTTCCAGCGTCTCTGACTCATCCTTCTT
Organism: Natrix natrix natrix; assembly: GCA_029891615.1. Taxonomy (NCBI): domain Eukaryota; kingdom Metazoa; phylum Chordata; class Lepidosauria; order Squamata; family Natricidae; genus Natrix; species Natrix natrix. The sequence continues at coordinate 73,512 of JAKRSK010007333.1, forward strand.
CCTGGATTCACTCAGACGTTTTTAAAACTCACAGCTTCTGAACACTCACACACTTCCAGCCCCACTGCCTCTTCCCTCTTCCTGGATTCACTCAGACCTTTTTAAGACTCACAGCCTGAGCACCACACACACTTCCAGCCCCTCTGCGTCTTCCCTCTTCCTGGATTCACTCAGACCTTTTTAAGACTCACAGCCTGAGCACCCACACACTTCCAGCCCCTCTGCCCCTTCCCTCTTCCTGGATTCACTCAGACGGTTTTAAAACTCACAGCCTGTACACACCCACACATTTCCAGCCCCTCTGCCTCTTCCCTCTTCCTGGATTCACTCAGACCTTTTTAAGACTCACAGCCTGAGCACAGGTCACACATTTCCAGCCCCTCTGCCTCTTCCCTCTTCCTGGATTCACTCAGACCATTTTAAGACTCACAGCCTGAGCACCCACACACTTCCAGCCCCTCTGCCTCTTCCCTCTTCCTGGATTCACTCAGAGGGTTTTAAAACTCACAGCCAGTACACACCCACACACTTCCAGCCCCTCTGCCTCTTCCCTATTCCCTGATTCACTCAGACGTTTTTAAAACTCACAGCTTCTGAATGCTCACACACTTCCAGCCCCTCTGCCTCTTCCCTCTTCCTGGATTCACTCAGACGTTTTTAAAACTCACAGCTTCTGAACACTCACACACTTCCAGCCCCTCTGCCTCTTCCCTCTTCCTGGATTCACTCAGACCTTTTTAAGACTCACAGCATGTGCACAGGTCACACATTTCCAGCCCCTCTGCCTCTTCCCTCTTCCTGGATTCACTCAGACCTTTTTAAGGCTCACAGCCTGAGCACCCACACACTTCCAGCCCCTCTGCCCCTTCCCTCTTCCTGGATTCACTCAGACCTTTTTAAGACTCACAGCCTGAGCACCCACACACTTCCAGCCCCTCTGCCTCTTCCCTCTTCCTGGATTCACTCAGACCTTTTTAAGGCTCACAGCCTGAGCACCCACACACTTCCAGCCCCTCTGCCTCTTCCCTCTTACTGGATTCACTCAGATGTTTTTAACAGTCACAGCCTCTGAACACTCACAACACTTCCAGCCCCTCTGCCTCTTCCCTCTTCCTGGATTCACTCAGACATTTATAACACTCAAAGCCTGAGCACCCACACACTTCCAGTCCCTCTGCCTCTTCCCTCTTCCTGGATTCACTCAGAGGGTTTTAAAACTCACAGCCAGTACACACCCACACACTTCGAGCCCCTCTGCCTCTTCCCTATTCCCTGATTCACTCAGACGTTTTTAAAACTCACAGCTTCCGAATGCTAACACACTTCCAGCCATTCTGCATCTTCCCTCTTGGTGGATTCACTCAGATGTTTTTAAAATTCACAGCCTCTAAACACTCACATACTTCCAGTCCCTCTGACTCTTCCCTCTTCCCTTATTCACTCAGACCTTTTTAAAACTCACAGCTTCTGAACACTCACACACTTCCAGCCCCTCTGCCTCTTCCCTCTTCCTGGATTCACTCAGACCTTTTTAAGACTCACAGCAGGAGCACCAACACACTTCCAGCCCCTCTGCCTCTTCCCTCTTCCTGGATTCACTCAGACCTTTTTAAGACTCACAGCGTGAGCACAGGTCACACGTTTCCAGCCCCTGTGCCTCTTCCCTCCTCCTGGATTCACATAGACCTTTTTAAAGACTCACAGCCTGAGCACAGGTCACACATTTCCAGTCCCTCTGACTCTTCCCTATTCCTCGATTCACTCAGACCTTTTTAAGACTCACAGCCTGAGACAGGTCACACACTTTCCAGCCCCTCTGCCCCTTCCCTCTTCCTGGATTCACTCAGACCTTTTTAAGACTCACAGCCTGTACACAGGTCACACATTTCCAGCCCCTCTGCCTCTTCCCTCTTCCTGGATTCACTCAGACCTTTTTAAGGCTCACAGCCTGAGCACCCACACACTTCCAGCCCCTCTGCCTCTTCCCTCTTCCTGGATTCACTCAGACGTTTTTAACACTCACAGCCTCTGAACACTCACACACTTCCAGCCCCTCTGCCTCTTCCCTCTTCCTGGATTCACTCAGACCTTTTTAAGACTCACAGCCTGAGCACCCACACACTTCCAGCCCTCTGCCTCTTCCCTCTTCCTGGATTCACTCAGACGGTTTTAAAACTCACAGCCAGTACACACCCACACACTTCCAGCCCCTCTGCCTCTTCCCTCTTCCTGGATTCACTCAGACCTTTTTAAGACTCACAGCCTGTGCACAGGTCACACATTTCCAGCCCCTCTGCCTCTTCCCTCTTCCTCGATTCACTCAGACCTTTTTAAAACTCACAGCTTCTGAACACTCACACACTTCCAGCCCCTCTGCCTCTTCCCTCTTCCTGGATTCACTCAGACCTTTTTAAGACTTAAAGCCTGAGCACACACACACTTCCAGCCCCTCTACGTCTTCCCTCTTCCTGGATTCACTCAGACGTTTTTAAAACTCACAGCTCTGAACACTCACACACTTCCAGCCCCTCTGCCTCTTCCCTCTTCCTGGATTCACTCAGACCTTTTTAAGACTCACAGCCTGAGCACCCACACACTTCCAGCCCCTCTGCCTCTTCCCTCTTCCTGGATTCACTCAGACGTTTTTAAAACTCACAGCTTCTGAACACTCACACACTTCCAGCCCCTCTGCCTCTTCCCTCTTCCTGGATTCACTCAGACCTTTTTAAAACTCACAGCTTCTGAACACTCACAGACTTCCAGCCCCTCTGCCTCTTCCCTCTTCCTGGATTCACTCAGACCTTTTTAAGACTCACAGCCTGAGCACAGCCCACACATTTCCAGCCCCTCTGCCACTTCCCTCTTCCTGGATTCACTCAGACGTTTTTAAAACTCACAGCTTCTGAATGCTCACACACTTCCAGCCCCTCTGCCTCTTCCCTCTTCCTGGATTCACTCAGAGGGTTTTAAAACTCACAGCCAGTACACACCCACACACTTCGAGCCCCTCTGCCTCTTCCCTATTCCCTGATTCACTCAGACGTTTTTAAAACTCACAGCTTCCGAATGCTCACACACTTCCAGCCCCTCTGCTTCTTCCCTCTTCCTGGATTCACTCAGACCTTTTCAAGACTCACAGCGTGAGCACACGTCACACATTTCCAGCCCCTCTGCCTCTTCCCTCTTCCAGGATTCACTCAGACCTTTTTAAGGCTCACAGCCTGAGCACCCACACAATTCCAGCCCTTCTGCGTCTTCCCTCTTGGTGGATTCACTCAGATGTTTTTAAAATTCACAGCCTCTAAACACTCACATACTTCCTGTCCCTCTGCCTCTTCCCTCTTCCTGGATTCACTCAGATGTTTTTAAAACTCACAGCTTCTGAACACTCACACACTTCCAGCCCCACTGCCTCTTCCCTATTCCTGGATTCACTGAGACCTTTTTAAGACTTAAAGCCTGAGCACCCACACACTACCAGCCCCTATGCCTCTTCCCTCTTCCTTGATTCACTCAGACCTTTTTAAGACTGACAGCCTGAGCACAAGTCAAACATTTCCAGCCCCTCTGCCTCTTCCCTCCTCCTGGATACGCTCAGACCTTTTTAAGACTCACAGCCTGAGCACAGGTCACACATTTCCAGTCCCTCTGACTCTTACCTATTCCTGGATTCACTCAGACCTTTTTAAGACTCACAGCCTGAGCACAGGTCACACATTTCCAGCCCCTCTGCCCCTTCCCTCTTCCTGGATTCACTCAGACCATTTTAAGACTCACAGACTGAGCACAGGTCACACATTTCCAGCCCCTCTGCCCCTTCCCTCTTCCTGGATTCACTCAGACCATTTTAAGACTCACAGACTGAGCACAGGTCACACATTTCCAGCCCCTCTGCCCCTTCCTTCTTCCTGGATTCACTCAGACGTTTTTAAAACTCACAGCCAGTACACACCCACACACTTCCAGCCCCTCTGCCTGTTCCCTCTTCCTGGATTCACTCAGACCTTTTTAAGACTCACAGCCTGAGCACCCACACAGTTCCAGTCCCTCTGCCTCTTCCGAGATTCACTAAGACGTTTTTAAGACTCACAGCATGTGCACAGGTCACACATTTCCAGCCCCTCTGCCTCTTCCCTCTTCCTGGATTCACTCAGACCTTTTTAAGGCTCACAGCCTGAGCACCCACACACTTCCAGCCCCTCTACCCTTCCCTCTTCCTGGATACGCTCAGACCTTTTTAAGACTTAAAGCCTGAGCATCCACACACTACCAGCCCCTATGCCTCTTCCCTCTTCCTTGATTCACTCAGACCTTTTTAAGGCTCACCGCCTGAGCACCCACACACTTCCAGCCCCTCTGCCTCTTCCCTCTTCCTGGATTCACTCAGAGGGTTTTAAAACTCACAGCCAGTACACACCCACACACTTCGAGCCCCTCTGCCTCTTCCCTATTCCCTGATTCACTCAGACGTTTTTAAAACTCACAGCTTCCGAATGCTCACACAATTCCAGCCCTTCTGCGTCTTCCCTCTTGGTGGATTCACTCCGATGTTTTTAAAATTCACACCCTCTAAACACTCACATTCTTCCAGTCCCTCTGCCTCTTCCCTCTTCCTGGATTCACTCAGACGTTTTTAAAACTCACAGCTTCTGAACACACACACTTCCAGCCCCACTGCCTCTTCCCTATTGCTGGATTCACTGAGACCTTTTTAAGACTCACAGCAGGAGCACCAACACACTTCCAGCCCCTCTGCCCCTTCCCTCTTCCTGGATATGCTCAGACCTTTTTAAGACTTAAAGCCTGAGCACCCACACACTACCAGCCCCTATGCCTCTTCCCTATTCCTTGATTCACTCAGACCTTTTTAAGACTCACAGCCTGAGCACAGGTCAAACATTTCCAGCCCCTCTGCCTCTTCCCTCCTCCTGGATTCACATAGACCTTTTAAAGACTCACAGCCTGAGCACAGGTCAAACATTTCCAGTCCCTCTGACTCTTTCCTATTCCTGGATTCACTCAGACCTTTTTAAGACTCACAGCCTGAGAACAGGTCACACATTTCCAGCCCCTCTGCCCCTTCCTTCTTCCTGGATTCACTCAGACGTTTTTAAAACTCACAGCCAGTACACACCCACACACCTCCAGCCCCTCTGCCTGTTCCCTCTTCCTGGATTCACTCAGACCATTTTAAGACTCACAGACTGGGCACAGGTCACACATTTCCAGCCCCTCTGCCCCTTCCTTCTTCCTGGATTCACTCAGACGTTTTTAAAACTCACAGCCAGTACACACCCACACACCTCCAGCCCCTCTGCCTGTTCCCTCTTCCTGGATTCACTCAGACCTTTTTAAGACTCACAGCATGTGCACAGGTCACACATTTCCAGCCCCTCTGCCTCTTCCCTCTTCCTGGATTCACTCAGACCTTTTTAAGGCTCACAGCAGGAGCACCAACACACTTCCATCCCCTCTGCCTCTTCCCTCTTCCTTGATTCACTCAGACCTTTTTAAGACTCACAGCCTGAGCACAGGTCAAACATTTCCAGCCCCTCTGCCTCTTCCCTCCTCCTGGATTCACATAGACCTTTTAAAGACTCACAGCCTGAGCACAGGTCACACATTTCCAGTCCCTCTGTCTCTTACCTATTCCTCGATTCACTCAGACCTTTTTAAGACTCACAGCCTGAGGACAGGTCACACATTTCCAGCCCCTCTGCCCCTTCCCTCTTCCTGGATTCACTCAGAGGGTTTTAAAACTCACAGCCAGTACACACCCACACACTTCGAGTCCCTCTGCCTCTTCCCTATTCCCTGATTCACTCAGACGTTTTTAAAACTCACAGCTTCTGAACACTCACACACTTCCAGCCCCACTGCCTCTTCCCTATTCCTGGATTCACTGAGACCTTTTTAAGACTCACAGCACGAGCACCAACACACTTCCATCCCCTCTGCCTCTTCCCTCTTCCTTGATTCACTCAGACCTTTTTAAGACTCACAGCCTGAGCACAGGTCAAACATTTCCAGCCCCTCTGCCTCTTCCCTCCTCCTGGATTCACATAGACCTTTTAAAGACTCACAGCCTGAGCACAGGTCACACATTTCCAGTCCCTCTGTCTCTTACCTATTCCTCGATTCACTCAGACCTTTTTAAGACTCACAGCCTGAGGACAGGTCACACATTTCCAGCCCCTCTGCCCCTTCCCTCTTCCTGGATTCACTCAGAGGGTTTTAAAACTCACAGCCAGTACACACCCACACACTTCGAGCCCCTCTGCCTCTTCCCTATTCCCTGATTCACTCAGACGTTTTTAAAACTCACAGCTTCCGAATGCTCACACACTTCCAGCCCCTCTGCCTCTTCCCTCTTCCTGGATTCACTAAGACGTTTTTAAAACTCACAGCTTCTGAACACTCACACACTTTCAGCCCCTCTGCCTCTTCCCTCTTCCTGGATTCACTCAGAAATTTATAACACTCACCGCCTGAGCACCCAAACACTTCCAGTCCCTCTGCCTCTTCCCTCTTCCTGGATTCACTCAGAGGGTTTTAAAACTCACAGCCAGTACACACCCACACACTTCGAGCCCCTCTGCCTCTTCCCTATTCCCTGATTCACTCAGACGTTTTTAAAACTCACAGCTTCCGAATGCTCACACAATTCCAGCCCTTCTGCGTCTTCCCTCTTGGTGGATTCACTAAGATGTTTTTAAAATTCACAGCCTCTAAACACTCACATACTTCCAGTCCCTCTGCCTCTTCCCTCTTCCTGGATTCACTCAGACCTTTTTAAAACTCACAGCTTCTGAACACTCACACACTTCCAGCCCCACTGCCTCTTCCCTATTCCTGGATTCACTGAGACCTTTTTAAGACTCACAGCAGGAGCACCAACACACTTCCATCCCCTCTGCCTCTTCCCTCTTCCTTGATTCACTCAGACCTTTTTAAGACTCACAGCCTGAGCACAGGTCAAACATTTCCAGCCCCTCTGCCACTTCCCTCCTCCTGGATTCACATAGACCTTTTAAAGACTCACAGCCTGAGCACAGGTCACACATTTCCATCCCCTCTGCCTCTTCCCTCTTCCTTGATTCACTCAGACCTTTTTAAGACTCACAGCCTGAGCACAGGTCACACACTTCCAGCCCCTCTGCCTCTTCCCTCTTCCTGGATTCACTCAGACCTTTTTAAGGCTCACAGCCTGAGCACCCACACACTTCCAGCCCTTCTGCGTCTTCCCTCTTGGTGGATTCACTCTGATGTTTTTAAAATTCACAGCCTCTAAACACTCACATACTTCCAGTCCCTCTGCCTCTTCCCTCTTCCTGGATTCACTCAGACGTTTTTAAAACTCACAGCTTCTGAACACTCACACACTTCCAGCCCCACTGCCTCTTCCCTATTGCTGGATTCACTGAGACCTTTTTAAGACTCACAGCAGGAGCACCAACACACTTCCAGCCCCTCTGCCCCTTCCCTCTTCCTGGATATGCTCAGACCTTTTTAAGACTTAAAGCCTGAGCACCCACACACTACCAGCCCCTATGCCTCTTCCCTATTCCTTGATTCACTCAGACCTTTTTAAGACTCACAGCCTGAGCACAGGTCAAACATTTCCAGCCCCTCTGCCTCTTCCCTCCTCCTGGATTCACATAGACCTTTTAAAGACTCACAGCCTGAGCACAGGTCAAACATTTCCAGTCCCTCTGACTCTTTCCTATTCCTGGATTCACTCAGACCTTTTTAAGACTCACAGCCTGAGCACAGGTCACACATTTCCAGCCCCTCTGCCCCTTCCTTCTTCCTGGATTCACTCAGACGTTTTTAAAACTCACAGCCTGTACACACCCACACACCTCCAGCCCCTCTGCCTGTTCCCTCTTCCTGGATTCACTCAGACCATTTTAAGACTCACAGACTGGGCACAGGTCACACATTTCCAGCCCCTCTGCCCCTTCCTTCTTCCTGGATTCACTCAGACGTTTTTAAAACTCACAGCCAGTACACACCCACACACCTCCAGCCCCTCTGCCTGTTCCCTCTTCCTGGATTCACTCAGACCTTTTTAAGACTCACAGCATGAGCACAGGTCACACATTTCCAGCCCCTCTGCCTCTTCCCTCTTCCTGGATTCACTCAGACCTTTTTAAGGCTCACAGCCTGAGCACCCACACACTTCCAGCCCCTCTGCATCTTCCATCTTAGTGGATTCAATCAGATGTTTTTAACAGTCACAGCCTCTGAACACTCACAAACCTCCAGCCCCTCTGCCCCTTCCCTCTTCCTGGATTCACTCAGAAATTTATAACACTCACAGCCTGAGCACCCACACACTTCCAGTCCCTCTGCCTCTTCCCTCTTCCTGGATTCACTCAGACGTTTTTAAAACTCACAGCTTCTGAACACTCACACACTTCCAGCCCCTCTGCCTCTTCCTTCTTCCTGGATTCACTCAGACCTTTTTAAAACTCACAGCTTCTGAACACTCACACACTTCCAGCCCCTCTGCCCCTACCTCTTCCTGGATTCACTCAGAATTTTGTAACACTCACAGCCAGAGCACCCACACACTTCAAGCCCCTCTGCCTCTTCCAGATACCCTGATTCACTCAGACATTTTTAAAACTCACAGCTTCCGAATGCTCACACACTTCCAGCCCCTCTGCCTCTTCCCTCTTGCTGGATTCATTGAGACCTTTTTAAGGCTCGCAGCCTGAGCACCCACACACTTCCAGCCCTTCTGCGTCTTCCCTCTTGGTGGATTCAGTCAGATGTTTTTAAAATTCACAGCCTCTAAACACTCACATACTTCCAGTCCTCCTGACTCTTCCCTCTTCCTGGATTCACTCAGACCTTTTTAAGGCTCACAGCCTGAGCACCCACACACTTCTAGCCCCTCTGCATCTTCCATCTTAGTGGATTCAATCAGATGTTTTTAACAGTCACAGCCTCTGAACACTCACAAACCTCCAGCCCCTCTGCCCCTTCCCTCTTCCTGGATTCACTCAGAAATTTATAACACTCACAGCCTGAGCACCCACACACTTCCTGTCCCTCTGCGTCTTCCCTCTTCCTGGATTCACTCAGAGGGTTTTAAAACTCACAGCCAGTACACACCCACACACTTCGAGCCCCTCTGCCTCTTCCCTATTCCCTGATTCACTCAGACGTTTTTAAAACTCACAGCTTCCGAATGCTAACACACTTCCAGCCATTCTGCATCTTCCCTCTTCGTGGATTCACTCAGATGTTTTTAAAATTCACAGCCTCTAAACACTCACATACTTCCAGTCCCTCTGCCTCTTCCCTCTTCCTGGATTCACTCAGACCTTTTTAAGACTCACAGCCTGAGCACCCACACACTTCCAGCCCCTCTGCCTCTTCCCTCTTCCTGGATTCACTCAGACCTTTTTAAGACTCACAGCAGGAGCACCAACACACTTCCAGCCCCTCTGCCCCTTCCCTCTTCCTGGATTCACTCAAACGGTTTTAAAACTCACAGCCTGTACACACCCACACATTTCCAGCTGCTCTGCGTCTTCCCTCTTAGTGGATTCACTCAGACCTTTTTAAGACTCACAGCCTGAGCACAGGTCACACATTTCCAGCCCCTCTGCCCCTTCCCTCTTCCTGGATTCACTCAGACGTTTTTAAAACTCACAGCCAGTACACACCCACACACTTCCAGCCCTTCTGCCTCTTCCCTATTCCCTGATTCACTCAGACGTTTTTAAAAATCATAGCTTCTGAATGCTCACACACTTCCAGCCCCTCTGCCTCTTCCCTCTTCCTGGATTCACTAAGACGTTTTTAAAACTCACAGCTTCTGAACACTCACACACTTCCAGCCCCTCTGCCTCTTCGCTCTTCCTGGATTCACTCAGACCATTTTAAGACTCACAGCCTGAGCACAGGCCACACATTTCCAGCCCCTCTGCCCCTTCCCTCTTCCTGGATTCACTCAGACGTTTTTAAGACTCACAGCCTGAGCACACCCACACACTTCCAGCCCTTCTGCCTCTTCCCTCTTCCTGGATTCACTCAGACGTTTTTAAAACTCACAGCTTCTGAACACTCACACACTTCCAGCCCCTCTGCCTCTTCCCTATTCCTGGATTCACTCAGACCTTTTTAAGACTCACAGCAGGAGCACCAACACACTTCCAGCCCCTCTGCCCCTTCCCTCTTCCTGGATTCACTCAGACCTTTTTAAGACTCACAGCCTGAGCACCCACACACTTCCAGCCCCTCTGCCTCTTCCCTCTTCCTGGATTCACTCAGACCTTTTTAAGACTCACAGCCTGAGCACCCACACACTTCCAGTCCCTCTGTCTCTTCCCTCTTCCTGGATTCACTCAGATGTTTTTAAAATTCACAGCCTCTAAACACTCACACACTTCCAGCCCCTCTGCGTCTTCCCTGTTGGTGGATTCACTCAGATGTTTTTAAAATTCACAGCCTCTAAACACTCACACACTTCCAGCCCCTCTACCTCTTCCCTCTTCCTGGATTCACTCAGACGTTTTTAAAACTCACACCTTCTGAATGCTCACACACTTCCAGACCCTCTGCCTCTTCCCTCTTCCTGGATTCACTCAGACCTTTTTAAGACTCACAGACTGAGCACAAGTCACACATTTCCAGCCCCTCTGCCCCTTCCCTCTTCCTGGATTCACTCAGACGTTTTTAAAACTCACAGCTTCTGAATGCTCAAACACTTCCAGCCCCTCTGCCTCTTCCCTCTTCCTGGATTCACTCAGACCTTTTTAAGACTCACAGCGTGAGCACAGGTCACACATTTCCAGCCCCTCTGCCTCTTCCCTCTTCCTGGATTCACTCGGACCTTTTTAAGGCTTACAGCCTGAGCACCCACACACTTCCAGCCCCTCTGCCTGTTCCCTCTTCCTGGATTCACTAAGACGTTTTTAAAACTCACAGCTTCTGAACACTCACACACTTCCAGCCCATCTGCCTCTTCCCTCTTCCTGGATTCACTCAGACCTTTTTAAGACTTAAAGCCTGAGCACCCACACACTTCCAGCCCCTCTGCCTGTTCCCTCTTCCTGGATTCACTCAGACCTTTTTAAGACTCACAGCATGTGCACAGGTCACACATTTCCAGCCCCTCTGCCTCTTCCCTCTTCCTGGATTCACTCAGACCTTTTTAAGACTCACACCCTGAGCACAGGTCACACATTTCTAGCCCCTCTGCCCCTTCCCTCTTCCTGGATTCACTCAGACCATTTTAAGACTCACAGACTGAGCTCAGGCCACACATTTCCAGCCCCTCTGCCCCTTCCCTCTTCCTGGATTCACTCAGACGTTTTTAAAACTCACAGCTTCTGAACACTCACACACTTCCAGCCCCACTGCCTTTTCCCTATTCCTGGATTCACTGAGACCTTTTTAAGACTCACAGCAGGAGCACCAACACACTTCCAGCCCCTCTGCCCCTTCCCTCTTCCTGAATACGCTCAGACCTTTTTAAGACTTAAAGCCTGAGCACCCACACACTACCAGCCCCTATGCCTCTTCCCTATTCCCTGATTCACTCAGACGTTTTTAAAACTCACAGCTTCCAAATGCTAACACACTTCCAGCCCCTCTGCCTCTTCCCTCTTCCTGGATTCACTCAGACCTTTTTAAGACTCACAGCCTGAGCACAGGTCAAACATTTCCAGCCCCTCTGCCTCTTCCCTCCTCTTGGATTCACATAGACCTTTTAAAGACTCACAGCCTGAGCACAGGTCACACATTTCCAGTCCCTCTGACTCTTACCTATTCCTGGATTCACTCACAGCTTTTTAAGACTCACAGCCTGAGCACAGGTCACACATTTCCAGCCCCTCTGCCCCTTCCCTCTTCCTGGATTCACTCAGACCATTTTAAGACTCACAGACTGATCACAGGTCACACATTTCCAGCCCCTCTGCCCCTTCCTTCTTCCTGGATTCACTCAGACGTTTTTAAAACTCACAGCCAGTACACACCCACACACTTCCAGCCCTTCTGCCTCTTCCCTATTCCCTGATTCACTCAGACGTTTTTAAAACTCACAGCTTCTGAATGCTCACACACTTCCAGCCCCTCTGCCTCTTCCCTCTTCCTGGATTCACTAAGACGTTTTTAAGACTCACAGCATGTGCACAGGTCACACATTTCCAGCCCCTCTGCCTCTTCCCTATTCCTGGATTCACTCAGACCTTTTTAAGACTCACACCCTGAGCACAGGTCACACATTTCTAGCCCCTCTGCCCCTTCCCTCTTCCTGGATTCACTCAGACCATTTTAAGACTCACAGACTGAGCTCAGGCCACACATTTCCAGCCCCTCTGCCCCTTCCCTCTTCCTGGATTCACTCAGACGTTTTTAAAACTCACAGCTTCTGAATACTCACACACTTCCAGCCCCTCTGCCTCTTCCCTCTTCCTGGATTCACTCAGACCTTTTTAAGACTCACAGCAGGAGCACCAACACACTTCCAGCCCCTCTGCCCCTTCCCTCTTCCTGAATTCACTCAGACCTTTTTAAGACTCACAGCCTGAGCACCCACACACTTCCAGCCCCTATGCCTCTTCCCTCTTCCTGGATTCACTCAGACGTTTTTAAAACTCACAGCTTCCGACAGCTACACACACTTCCAGCCCCTCTGCCTCTTCCCTCTTCCTGGATTCACTCAGAGCTTTTTAAGACTCACAGCCTGAGCACAGCTCACACATTTCCAGCCCTCTGCCTCTTCCCTCTTCCTGGATTCACTCAGACCATTTTAAGACTCACAGCCTGAGCACAGGTCACACATTTCCAGCCCCTCTGCCTCTTCCCTCTTCCTGGATTCACTCAGACCTTTTTAAGACTCACAGCCTGTCAGCACACACACACACACACTTCCAGCCCCTCTGCCTCTTCCCTCTTCCTGGATTCACTCAGATGATTTTTAAGACTCACAGCCGTGAGCACACCACACACACTTCCAGCCCCTCTGCCTCTTCCCTCTTCCTGGATTCACTCAGACCTTTTTAAGACTCACAGCCTGAGCACAGGTCACACACTTCCAGCCCCTCTGCCTCTTCCCTCTTCCTGGATTCACTCAGACCTTTTTAAGACTCACAGCCTGAGCACACTCACACACTTCCAGCCCCTCTGCCTCTTCCCTCTTCCTGGATTCACTCAGAGGTTTTTAAAACTCACAGCCTGAACACCCACACACTTCCAGTCCCTCTGCCTCTTCCCTCTTCCTGGATTCACTCAGACCTTTTTAAGACTCACAGCCTGAGCACCCACACACTTCCAGTCCCTCTGCTCTTCCCTCTTCCTGGATTCACTCAGACGTTTTTAAAACTCACAGCTCTGAACACTCACACACTTCCAGTCCCTCTGACTCTTCCCTCTTCCTGGATTCACTCAGACCTTTTTAAGACTCACAGCCTGAGCACCCACACACTTCCAGCCCCTCTGCATCTTCCCTCTTACTGGATTCACTCAGATGTTTTTAACAGTCACAGCCTCTGAACACTCACAAACTTCCAGCCCCTCTGCCCCTTCCCTCTTCCTGGATTCACTCAGAAATTTATAACACTCACAGCCTGAGCACCCACACACTTCCAGTCCCTCTGCCTCTTCCCTCTTCCTGGATTCACTCAGAGGGTTTTAAAACTCACAGCCAGTACACACCCACACACTTCGAGCCCCTCTGCCTCTTCCCTATTCCCTGATTCACTCAGACGTTTTTAAAACTCACAGCTTCCGAATACTAACACACTTCCAGCCCCTCTGCCTCTTCCCTCTTCCTGGATTCACTCAGACCTTTTTAAGGCTCACAGCCTGAGCACCCACACACTTCCAGCCATTCTGCATCTTCCCTCTTGGTGGATTCACTCAGATGTTTTTAAAATTCACAGCCTCTAAACACTCACATACTTCCAGTCCCTCTGACTCTTCCCTCTTCCTGGATTCACTCAGTCCTTTTTAAGACTCACAGCCTGAGCACCCACACACTTGCAGCCCCTCTGCCTCTTCCCTCTTCCTGGATTCACTCAGACCTTTCTAAGACTCACAGCAGGAGCACCAACACACTTCCAGCCCCTCTACCCCTTCCCTCTTCCTGGATTCACTCAAACGGTTTTAAAACTCACAGCCTGTACACACCCACACATTTCCAGCCCCTCTGCCCCTTCCCTCTTCCTGGATTCACTCAGACGTTTTTAAAACTCATAGCTTCTGAATGCTCACACACTTCCAGTCCCTCTGCCCCTTCCCTCTTCCTGGATTCACTCAGACGTTTTTAAAACTCACAGCCAGTACACACCCACACACTTCCAGCCCTTCTGCCTCTTCCCTATTCCCTGATTCACTCAGACGTTTTTAAAACTCATAGCTTCTGAACACTCAGACACTTCCAGTCCCTCTGCCTCTTCCCTCTTCCTGGATTCACTCAGACCTTTTTAAGACTCACAGCGTGAGCACAGGTCACACACTTCCAGTCCCTCTGACTCTTCCCTCTTCCTGGATTCACTCAGACCTTTTTAAGACTCACAGCCTGAGCACCCACACACTTCCAGTCCCTCTGCCTCTTTCCTCTTCCTGGATTCACTAACATGTTTTTAAAACTCACAGCTTCTGAACACTCACACACTTCCAGTCCCTCTGACTCTTCCCTCTTCCTGGATTCACTCAGACGTTTTTAAGGCTCACAGCCTGAGCACCCACACACTTCCAGTCCCTCTGCCTCTTCCCTCTTCCTGGATTCACTAAGACGTTTTTAAACTCACAGGTTCTGAACACTCACACACTTCCAGCCCCTCTGCCTCTTCCCTCTTCCTGGATTCACTCAGACCATTTTAAGACTCACAGACTGAGCACAGGTCACACATTTCCAGCCCCTCTGCCCCTTCCCTCTTCCTGGATTCACTCAGACGTTTTTAAAACTCACAGCCAGTACACACCCACACACTTCCAGCCCTTCTGCCTCTTCCCTATTCCCTGATTCACTCAGACGTTTTTAAAACTCATAGCTTCTGAACACTCAGACACTTCCAGTCCCTCTGCCTCTTCCCTCTTCCTGGATTCACTCAGACCTTTTTAAGACTCACAGCGTGAGCACAGGTCATACATTTCCAGCCCCTCTGCCCCTTCCCTCTTCCAGGATTAACTCAGACCTTTATAAGACTCACAGCCTGTGCACAGCACACACACTTCCAGCCCCTCTGCCCCTTCCCTCTTCCTGGATTCACTCAGACGTTTTTAAAACTCACAGCCAGTACACACCCACACACTTCCAGCCCTTCTGCCTCTTCCCTATTCCCTGATTCACTCAGACGTTTTTAAAACTCACAGCTTCTGAACACTCACACACTTCCAGCCCCACTGCCTCTTCCCTCTTCCTGGATTCACTCAGACCTTTTTAAGACTCACAGCTCTGAGCACCCACACACTTCCAGCCCCTCTGTCTCTTCCCTCTTCCTGGATTCACTAGACCTTTTTAAGACTCACAGCTCTGAGCACTCAACACACTTCCAGTCCCTCTGCCTCTTCCCTCTTCCTGGATTCACTCAGACCTTTTTAAGACTCACAGCCTGAGCACCCACACACTTCCAGTCCCTCTGTCTCTTCCCTCTTCCTGGATTCACTCAGACCGTTTTTAAAACTCACAGCTCTGAGCACACTCACACACTTCCAGCCTCTCTGCCTCTTCCCTCTTCCTGGATTCACTCAGACGTTTTTAAAACTCACAGCTTCTGAACACTCACACACTTCCAGCCCCTCTGCCTCTTCCCTCTTCCTGGATTCACTCAGACCTTTTTAAGGCTCACAGCCTGAGCACCCACACACTTCCAGCCCTTCTGCGTCTTCCCTCTTCCTTGATTCACTCAGACGTTTTTAAAACTCACAGCCTCTGAACACTCACACACTTCCAGCCCCTCTGCCTCTTCCCTCTTCCTGGATTCACTCAGACCTTTTTAAGACTCACAGCCTGAGACACTCACACACTTCCAGCCCCTCTGCCTCTTCCCTCTTCCTGGATTCAATCAGACCTTTTTAAGACTCACAGCTCTGAACACAGGTCACAAACTTCCAGCCCCTCTGCCCCTTCCCTCTTCCTGGATTCACTCAGACATTTTTAACACTCACAGCCTGAGCACCCACATACTTCCAGTCCCTCTGCCTCTTCCCTCTTCCTGGATTCACTCAGAGGGTTTTAAAACTCACAGCCAGTACACACCCACACACTTCGAGCCCCTCTGCCTCTTCCCTATTCACTGATTCACTCAGACGTTTTTAAAACTCACAGCTTCCGAATACTCACACACTTCCAGCCCCTCTGCCTCTTCCCTCTTCCTGGATTCACTAAGACCTTTTAAGGCTCACAGCCTGAGCACCCACACACTTCCAGCCCTTCTGCATCTTCCCTCTTGCTGGATTCACATCAGATGTTTTTAAAACTCACAGCCTCTACACACTCACATACTTCCAGCCCCTCTGCCTCTTCCCTCTTCCTGGATTCACTCAGTCCTTTTTAAGACTCACAGCTCTGAGCACCCACACACTTCCAGCCCCTCTGCCTCTTCCCTCTTCCTGGATTCACTCAGAGCTTTCTAAGACTCACAGACATGAGCACCCACACACTTCCAGCCCTTCTGCCTCTTCCCTCTTCCTGGATTCACTCAGACGTTTTTAAAACTCACAGCCTCTGAACACTCCACACACTTCCAGCCCCTCTGCCCCTTCCCTCTTCCTGGATTCACTCAGACGTTTTTAAAACTCATAGCTTCTGAATGCTCACACACTTCCAGTCCCTCTGCCCCTTCCCTCTTCCTGGATTCACTCAGACGTTTTTAAAACTCACAGCCAGTACACACCCACACACTTCCAGCCCTTCTGCCTCTTCCCTATTCCCTGATTCACTCAGACGTTTTTAAAACTCATAGCTTCTGAACACTCAGACACTTCCAGTCCCTCTGCCTCTTCCCTCTTCCTGGATTCACTCAGACCTTTTTAAGACTCACAGCGTGAGCACAGGTCACACACTTCCAGTCCCTCTGACTCTTCCCTCTTCCTGGATTCACTCAGACCTTTTTAAGACTCACAGCCTGAGCACCCACACACTTCCAGTCCCTCTGCCTCTTTCCTCTTCCTGGATTCACTAACATGTTTTTAAAACTCACAGCTTCTGAACACTCACACACTTCCAGTCCCTCTGACTCTTCCCTCTTCCTGGATTCACTCAGACGTTTTTAAGGCTCACAGCCTGAGCACCCACACACTTCCAGTCCCTCTGCCTCTTCCCTCTTCCTGGATTCACTAAGACGTTTTTAAAACTCACAGCTTCTGAACACTCACACACTTCCAGCCCCTCTGCCTCTTCCCTCTTCCTGGATTCACTCAGACCATTTTAAGACTCACAGACTGAGCACAGGTCACACATTTCCAGCCCCTCTGCCCCTTCCCTCTTCCTGGATTCACTCAGACGTTTTTAAAACTCACAGCCAGTACACACCCACACACTTCCAGCCCTTCTGCCTCTTCCCTATTCCCTGATTCACTCAGACGTTTTTAAAACTCATAGCTTCTGAACACTCAGACACTTCCAGTCCCTCTGCCTCTTCCCTCTTCCTGGATTCACTCAGACCTTTTTAAGACTCACAGCGTGAGCACAGGTCACACATTTCCAGCCCCTCTGCCCCTTCCCTCTTCCTGGATTAACTCAGACCTTTATAAGACTCACAGCCTGTGCACAGCACACACACTTCCAGCCCCTTTGCCCCTTCCCTCTTCCTGGATTCACTCAGACGTTTTTAAAACTCACAGCCAGTACACACCCACACACTTCCAGCCCTTCTGCCTCTTCCCTATTCCCTGATTCACTCAGAGGTTTTTAAAACTCACAGCTTCTGAACACTCACACACTTCCAGTCCCTCTGACTCTTCCCTCTTCCTGGATTCACTCAGACCTTTTTAAGACTCACAGCCTGAGCACCCACACACTTCCAGTCCCTCTGTCTCTTCCCTCTTCCTGGATTCACTAACACGTTTTTAAAACTCACAGCTTCTGAACACTCACACACTTCCAGTCCCTCTGACTCTTCCCTCTTCCTGGATTCACTCAGACCTTTTTAAGACTCACAGCCTGAGCACCCACACACTTCCAGTCCCTCTGTCTCTTCCCTCTTCCTGGATTCACTAACACGTTTTTAAAACTCACAGCTTCTGAACACTCACACACTTCCAGTCTCTCTGCCTCTTCCCTCTTCCTGGATTCACTCAGACCTTTTTAAAACTCACAGCTTCTGAACACTCACACACTTCCAGTCCCTCTGACTCTTCCCTCTTCCTGGATTCACTCAGACGTTTTTAAGGCTCACAGCCAGAGCACCCACACACTTCCAGTCATTCTGCCTCTTCCCTCTTCCTGGATTCACTAAGACGTTTTTAAAACTCACAGCTTCTGAACACTCACACACTTCCAGCCCCTCTCCCTCTTCCCTCTTCCAGGATTCACTCAGACCTTTTTAAAACTCACAGCTTCTGAACACTCACACACTTTCAGCCCCTCTGCCTCTTCCCTCTTCCTGGTTTCACTCAGACCATTTTAAGACTCAAAGACTGAGCACAGGTCACACATTTCCAGCCCCTCTGCCCCTTCCCTCTTCCTGGATTCACTCAGACGTTTTTAAAACTCACAGCCTGAGCACCCACATACTTCCAGTCCCTCTGCCTCTTCCCTCTTCCTGGATTCACTCAGAGGGTTTTAAAACTCACAGCCAGTACACACCCACACACTTCGAGCCCCTCTGCCTCTTCCATCTTAGTGGATTCAATCAGATGTTTTTAACAGTCACAGCCTCTGAACACTCACAAACCTCCAGCCCCTCTGCCACTTCCCTCTTCCTGGATTCACTCAGAAATTTATAACACTCACAGCCTGAGCACCCACATACTTCCAGTCCCTCTGCCTCTTCCCTCTTCCTGGATTCACACAGAGGGTTTTAAAACTCACAGCCAGTACACACCCACACACTTCGAGCCCCTCTGCCTCTTCCCTATTCCCTGATTCACTCAGACGTTTTTAAAACTCACAGCTTCCGAATGCTCACACACTTCCAGCCCCTCTGCTTCTTCCCTCTTCCTGGATTCACTCAGAGCTTTTCAAGGCTCACAGACTGAGCACCCACACACTTCCAGCCCTTCTGCATCTTCCATCTTAGTGGATTCAATCAGATGTTTTTAACCGTCACAGCCTCTGAACACTCACAAACCTCCAGCCCCTCTGCCCCTTCCCTCTTCCTGGATTCACTCAGAAATTTATAACACTCACAGCCTGAGCACCCACATACTTCCAGTCCCTCTGCCTCTTCCCTCTTCCTGGATTCACTCAGAGGGTTTTAAAACTCACAACCAGTACACACCCACACACTTCGAGCCCCTCTGCCTCTTCCCTATTCCCTGATTCACTCAGACGTTTTTAAAACTCACAGCTTCCGAATGCTCACACACTTCCAGCCCCTCTGCTTCTTCCCTCTTCCTGGATTCACTCAGACCTTTTCAAGACTCACAGCGTGAGCACACGTCACACATTTCCAGCCCCTCTGCCTCTTCCCTCTTCCTGGATTCACTCAGACCTTTTTAAGGCTCAGAGCCTGAGCACCCACACACTTCCAGCCATTCTGCGTCTTCCCTCTTGGTGGATTCACTCAGATGTTTTTAAAATTCACAGCCTCTAAACACTCACATACTTCCAGTCCCTCTGACTCTTCCCTCTTCCTGGATTCACTCAGTCCTTTTTAAGACTCACAGCCTGAGCACAGGTCACACATTTCCAGTCCCTCTGACTCTTACCTATTCCTGGATTCACTCAGACCTTTCTAAGACTCACAGCCTGAGCACAGGTCACACATTTCCAGTCCCTCTGACTCTTCCCTCTTCCTGGATTCACTGAGACCTTTTTAAAACTCACAGCTTCTGAACACCCACACACTTCCAGCCCCTCTGCCTGTTCCCTCTTCCTGGATTCACTCAGACCTTTTTAAGACTCACAGCATGTGCACAGGTCACACATTTCCAGCCCCTCTGCCTCTTCCCTCTTCCTGTATTCACTCAGACCTTTTTAAGGCTCACAGCCTGAGCACCCACACACTTCCAGCCCCTATGCATCTTCCATCTTCCTGGATTCACTCAGAGGGTTTTAAAACTCACAGCCAGTACACACCCACACACTTCGAGCCCTTCTGCCTCTTCCCTATTCCCTGATTCACTCAGACGTTTTTAAAACTCACAGCTTCTGAATGCTCACACACTTCCAGCCCCTCTGCCTCTTCCCTCTTCCTGGATTCACTAAGACGTTTTTAAGACTCACAGCATGTGCACAGGTCACACATTTCCAGCCCCTCTGCCTCTTCCCTATTCCTGGATTCACTCAGACCTTTTTAAGGCTCACAGCCTGAGCACCCACACACTTCCAGCCCCTCTGCCCCTTCCCTCTTCCTGGATACGCTCAGACCTTTTTAAGACTTAAAGCCTGAGCACCCACACACTACCAGCCCCTATGCCTCTTCCCTCTTCCTTGATTTACTCAGACCTTTTTAAGGCTCACAGCCTGAGCACCCACACACTTCCAGCCCCTCTGCATCTTCCCTCTTAGTGGATTCACTCAGATGTTTTTAACAGTCACAGCCTCTGAACACTCACAAACCTCCAGCCCCTCTGCCCCTTCCCTCTTCCTGGATTCACTCAGAAATTTATAACACTCACCGCCTGAGCACCCAAACACTTCCAGTCCCTCTGCCTCTTCCCTCTTCCTGGATTCACTCAGACGTTTTTAAAACTCATAGCTTCTGAACACTCAGACACTTCCAGTCCCTCTGCCTCTTCCCTCTTCCTGGATTCACTCAGACCTTTTTAAGACTCACAGCGTGAGCACAGGTCACACATTTCCAGCCCTCTGCGCCTTCCCTCTTCCAGGATTCACTCAGACCTTTATAAGACTCACAGCCTGTGCACAGCACACACACTTCCAGCCCCTTTGCCCTTCCCTCTTCCTGGATTCACTCAGACCTTTTTAAAACTCACAGCCAGTGACACACCCACACACTTCCAGCCCTTCTGCCTCTTCCCTATTCCTGATTCACTCAGACGTTTTTAAAACTCACAGCTCTGAACACTCACACACTTCCAGTCCCTCTGCCTCTTCCCTCTTCCTGGATTCACTCAGACCTTTTTAAGACTCACAGCCTGAGCACACTCACACACTTCCAGTCCCTCTGTCTCTTCCCTCTTCCTGGATTCACTCAGACACGTTTTTAAAACTCACAGCTTCTGAACACTCACACACTTCCAGTCCCTCTGACTCTTCCCTCTTCCTGGATTCACTCAGACCTTTTTAAGACTCACAGCCTGAGCACCCACACACTTCCAGTCCCTCTGTCTCTTCCCTCTTCCTGGATTCACTCAGACCTTTTTAAGACTCACAGCTCTGAGCACTCACACACTTCCAGTCTCCTCTGCCTCTTCACTCTTCCTGGATTCACTCAGACCTTTTTAAAACTCACAGCTTCTGAACACTCACACACTTCCAGTCCCTCTGACTCTTCCCTCTTCCTGGATTCACTCAGACGTTTTTAAGGCTCACAGCCAGAGCACCCACACACTTCCAGTCCCTCTGCCTCTTCCCTCTTCCTGGATTCACTCAGAGGGTTTTAAAACTCACAGCCAGTACACACCCACACACTTCGAGCCCCTCTGCCTCTTCCCTATTCCCTGATTCACTCAGACGTTTTTAAAACTCACAGCTTCCGAATACTAACACACTTCCAGCCCCTCTGCCTCTCCCCTCTTCCTGGATTCACTCAGACCTTTTTAAGACTCACAGCCTGAGCACCCACACACTTCCAGCCATTCTGCATCTTCCCTCTTGGTGGATTCACTCGGATGTTTTTAAAATTCACAGCCTCTAAACACTCACATACTTCCAGTCCCTCTGACTCTTCCCTCTTCCTGGATTCACTCAGTCCTTTTTAAGACTCACAGCCTGAGCACCCACACACTTGCAGCCCCTCTGCCTCTTCCCTCTTCCTGGATTCACTCAGACCTTTCTAAGACTCACAGCAGGAGCACCAACACACTTCCAGCCCCTCTACCCCTTCCCTCTTCCTGGATTCACTCAAACGGTTTTAAAACTCACAGCCTGTACACACCCACACATTTCCAGCCCCTCTGCCCCTTCCCTCTTCCTGGATTCACTCAGACGTTTTTAAAACTCATAGCTTCTGAATGCTCACACACTTCCAGTCCCTCTGCCCCTTCCCTCTTCCTGGATTCACTCAGACGTTTTTAAAACTCACAGCCAGTACACACCCACACACTTCCAGCCCTTCTGCCTCTTCCCTATTCCCTGATTCACTCAGACGTTTTTAAAACTCATAGCTTCTGAACACTCAGACACTTCCAGTCCCTCTGCCTCTTCCCTCTTCCTGGATTCACTCAGACCTTTTTAAGACTCACAGCGTGAGCACAGGTCACACACTTCCAGTCCCTCTGACTCTTCCCTCTTCCTGGATTCACTCAGACCTTTTTAAGACTCACAGCCTGAGCACCCACACACTTCCAGTCCCTCTGCCTCTTTCCTCTTCCTGGATTCACTAACATGTTTTTAAAACTCACAGCTTCTGAACACTCACACACTTCCAGTCCCTCTGACTCTTCCCTCTTCCTGGATTCACTCAGACGTTTTTAAGGCTCACAGCCTGAGCACCCACACACTTCCAGTCCCTCTGCCTCTTCCCTCTTCCTGGATTCACTAAGACGTTTTTAAAACTCACAGCTTCTGAACACTCACACACTTCCAGCCCCTCTGCCTCTTCCCTCTTCCTGGATTCACTCAGACCATTTTAAGACTCACAGACTGAGCACAGGTCACACATTTCCAGCCCCTCTGCCCCTTCCCTCTTCCTGGATTCACTCAGACGTTTTTAAAACTCACAGCCAGTACACACCCACACACTTCCAGCCCTTCTGCCTCTTCCCTATTCCCTGATTCACTCAGACGTTTTTAAAACTCACAGCTTCTGAACACTCACACACTTCCAGTCCCTCTGACTCTTCCCTCTTCCTGGATTCACTCAGACGTTTTTAAGGCTCACAGCCTGAGCACCCACACACTTCCAGTCCCTCTGCCTCTTCCCTCTTCCTGGATTCACTCAGACCTTTTTAAGACTCACAGCGTGAGCACAGGTCACACATTTCCAGCCCCTCTGCCCCTTCCCTCTTCCTGGATTCACTCAGACGTTTTTAAAACTCACAGCCAGTACACACCCACACACTTCCAGCCCTTCTGCCTCTTCCCTATTCCCTGATTCACTCAGACGTTTTTAAAACTCACAGCTTCTGAACACTCACACACTTCCAGTCCCTCTGACTCTTCCCT
Source organism: Natrix natrix natrix (assembly GCA_029891615.1). Taxonomy (NCBI): domain Eukaryota; kingdom Metazoa; phylum Chordata; class Lepidosauria; order Squamata; family Natricidae; genus Natrix; species Natrix natrix. The sequence continues at coordinate 96,934 of JAKRSK010007333.1, forward strand.
CTTCCTGGATTCACTCAGACCTTTTTAAGACTCACAGCCTGAGCACCCACACACTTCCAGTCCCTCTGTCTCTTCCCTCTTCCTGGATTCACTAACACGTTTTTAAAACTCACAGCTTCTGAACACTCACACACTTCCAGTCCCTCTGACTCTTCCCTCTTCCTGGATTCACTCAGACCTTTTTAAGACTCACAGCCTGAGCACCCACACACTTCCAGTCCCTCTGTCTCTTCCCTCTTCCTGGATTCACTAACACGTTTTTAAAACTCACAGCTTCTGAACACTCACACACTTCCAGTCTCTCTGCCTCTTCCCTCTTCCTGGATTCACTCAGACCTTTTTAAAACTCACAGCTTCTGAACACTCACACACTTCCAGTCCCTCTGACTCTTCCCTCTTCCTGGATTCACTCAGACGTTTTTAAGGCTCACAGCCAGAGCACCCACACACTTCCAGTCCTTCTGCCTCTTCCCTCTTCCTGGATTCACTCAGACGTTTTTAAAACTCACAGCTCTGACACACTCACACACTTCCAGCCCCTCTCCCTCTTCCCTCTTCCATGGATTCACTCAGACCTTTTTAAAACTCACAGCTTCTGAACACTCACACACTTCCAGCCCCTCTGCCTCTTCCCTCTTCCTGGATTCACTCAGACCATTTTAAGACTCACAGCCTGAGCACAGGTCACACACTTCCAGCCCCTCTGCCTCTTCCCTCTTCCTGGATTCACTCAGACGATTTTAAAACTCACAGCCTGAACACCACAACTTCAGCCCTCTGCTCTTCCCTTTCTGATTCACTCAGACTTTTAAACTCACAGCTGAGCCCCACTTCCAGCCCTCTGCCTTCCCTCTTCCTGGATTCACTCAGAGGGTTTTAAAACTCACAGCCAGTACACACCCACACACTTCGAGCCCCTCTGCCTCTTCCATCTTAGTGGATTCAATCAGATGTTTTTAACAGTCACAGCCTCTGAACACTCACAAACCTCCAGCCCCTCTGCCACTTCCCTCTTCCTGGATTCACTCAGAAATTTATAACACTCACAGCCTGAGCACCCACATACTTCCAGTCCCTCTGCCTCTTCCCTCTTCCTGGATTCACTCAGAGGGTTTTAAAACTCACAGCCAGTACACACCCACACACTTCGAGCCCCTCTGCCTCTTCCCTATTCCCTGATTCACTCAGACGTTTTTAAAACTCATAGCTTCTGAACACTCAGACACTTCCAGTCCCTCTGCCTCTTCCCTCTTCCTGGATTCACTCAGACCTTTTTAAGACTCACAGCGTGAGCACAGGTCACACATTTCCAGCCCCTCTGCCCCTTCCCTCTTCCAGGATTAACTCAGACCTTTATAAGACTCACAGCCTGTGCACAGCACACACACTTCCAGCCCCTTTGCCCCTTCCCTCTTCCTGGATTCACTCAGACGTTTTTAAAACTCACAGCCAGTACACACCCACACACTTCCAGCCCTTCTGCCTCTTCCCTATTCCCTGATTCACTCAGAGGTTTTTAAAACTCACAGCTTCTGAACACTCACACACTTCCAGTCCCTCTGACTCTTCCCTCTTCCTGGATTCACTCAGACCTTTTTAAGACTCACAGCCTGAGCACCCACACACTTCCAGTCCCTCTGTCTCTTCCCTCTTCCTGGATTCACTAACACGTTTTTAAAACTCACAGCTTCTGAACACTCACACACTTCCAGTCCCTCTGACTCTTCCCTCTTCCTGGATTCACTCAGACCTTTTTAAGACTCACAGCCTGAGCACCCACACACTTCCAGTCCCTCTGTCTCTTCCCTCTTCCTGGATTCACTAACACGTTTTTAAAACTCACAGCTTCTGAACACTCACACACTTCCAGTCTCTCTGCCTCTTCACTCTTCCTGGATTCACTCAGACCTTTTTAAAACTCACAGCTTCTGAACACTCACACACTTCCAGTCCCTCTGACTCTTCCCTCTTCCTGGATTCACTCAGACGTTTTTAAGGCTCACAGCCAGAGCACCCACACACTTCCAGTCCCTCTGCCTCTTCCCTCTTCCTGGATTCACTCAGAGGGTTTTAAAACTCACAGCCAGTACACACCCACACACTTCGAGCCCCTCTGCCTCTTCCCTATTCCCTGATTCACTCAGACGTTTTTAAAACTCACAGCTTCCGAATACTAACACACTTCCAGCCCCTCTGCCTCTCCCCTCTTCCTGGATTCACTCAGACCTTTTTAAGACTCACAGCCTGAGCACCCACACACTTCCAGCCATTCTGCATCTTCCCTCTTGGTGGATTCACTCGGATGTTTTTAAAATTCACAGCCTCTAAACACTCACATACTTCCAGTCCCTCTGACTCTTCCCTCTTCCTGGATTCACTCAGTCCTTTTTAAGACTCACAGCCTGAGCACCCACACACTTGCAGCCCCTCTGCCTCTTCCCTCTTCCTGGATTCACTCAGACCTTTCTAAGACTCACAGCAGGAGCACCAACACACTTCCAGCCCCTCTACCCCTTCCCTCTTCCTGGATTCACTCAAACGGTTTTAAAACTCACAGCCTGTACACACCCACACATTTCCAGCCCCTCTGCCCCTTCCCTCTTCCTGGATTCACTCAGACGTTTTTAAAACTCATAGCTTCTGAATGCTCACACACTTCCAGTCCCTCTGCCCCTTCCCTCTTCCTGGATTCACTCAGACGTTTTTAAAACTCACAGCCAGTACACACCCACACACTTCCAGCCCTTCTGCCTCTTCCCTATTCCCTGATTCACTCAGACGTTTTTAAAACTCATAGCTTCTGAACACTCAGACACTTCCAGTCCCTCTGCCTCTTCCCTCTTCCTGGATTCACTCAGACCTTTTTAAGACTCACAGCGTGAGCACAGGTCACACACTTCCAGTCCCTCTGACTCTTCCCTCTTCCTGGATTCACTCAGACCTTTTTAAGACTCACAGCCTGAGCACCCACACACTTCCAGTCCCTCTGCCTCTTTCCTCTTCCTGGATTCACTAACATGTTTTTAAAACTCACAGCTTCTGAACACTCACACACTTCCAGTCCCTCTGACTCTTCCCTCTTCCTGGATTCACTCAGACGTTTTTAAGGCTCACAGCCTGAGCACCCACACACTTCCAGTCCCTCTGCCTCTTCCCTCTTCCTGGATTCACTAAGACGTTTTTAAAACTCACAGCTTCTGAACACTCACACACTTCCAGCCCCTCTGCCTCTTCCCTCTTCCTGGATTCACTCAGACCATTTTAAGACTCACAGACTGAGCACAGGTCACACATTTCCAGCCCCTCTGCCCCTTCCCTCTTCCTGGATTCACTCAGACGTTTTTAAAACTCACAGCCAGTACACACCCACACACTTCCAGCCCTTCTGCCTCTTCCCTATTCCCTGATTCACTCAGACGTTTTTAAAACTCATAGCTTCTGAACACTCAGACACTTCCAGTCCCTCTGCCTCTTCCCTCTTCCTGGATTCACTCAGACCTTTTTAAGACTCACAGCGTGAGCACAGGTCACACATTTCCAGCCCCTCTGCCCCTTCCCTCTTCCTGGATTAACTCAGACCTTTATAAGACTCACAGCCTGTGCACAGCACACACACTTCCAGCCCCTTTGCCCCTTCCCTCTTCCTGGATTCACTCAGACGTTTTTAAAACTCACAGCCAGTACACACCCACACACTTCCAGCCCTTCTGCCTCTTCCCTATTCCCTGATTCACTCAGAGGTTTTTAAAACTCACAGCTTCTGAACACTCACACACTTCCAGTCCCTCTGACTCTTCCCTCTTCCTGGATTCACTCAGACCTTTTTAAGACTCACAGCCTGAGCACCCACACACTTCCAGTCCCTCTGTCTCTTCCCTCTTCCTGGATTCACTAACACGTTTTTAAAACTCACAGCTTCTGAACACTCACACACTTCCAGTCCCTCTGACTCTTCCCTCTTCCTGGATTCACTCAGACCTTTTTAAGACTCACAGCCTGAGCACCCACACACTTCCAGTCCCTCTGTCTCTTCCCTCTTCCTGGATTCACTAACACGTTTTTAAAACTCACAGCTTCTGAACACTCACACACTTCCAGTCTCTCTGCCTCTTCCCTCTTCCTGGATTCACTCAGACCTTTTTAAAACTCACAGCTTCTGAACACTCACACACTTCCAGTCCCTCTGACTCTTCCCTCTTCCTGGATTCACTCAGACGTTTTTAAGGCTCACAGCCAGAGCACCCACACACTTCCAGTCATTCTGCCTCTTCCCTCTTCCTGGATTCACTAAGACGGTTTTAAAACTCACAGCTCTGACACACTCACACACTTCCAGCCCCTCTGCCTCTTCCCTATTCCATGATTCACTCAGACGTTTTTAAAACTCACAGCTTCTGAACACTCACACACTTTCAGCCCCTCTGCCTCTTCCCTCTTCCTGGTTTCACTCAGACCATTTTAAGACTCACAGCCTGAGCACCACACATTCCAGCCATCTGCATCTTCCCTCTTGTGGATTCACTCGGAGTTTTTAAAATTCACAGCCTCTAACACTCACATACTTCCAGTCCCTCTGACTCTTCCCTCTTCCTGGATTCACTCAGACGTTTTTAAGACTCACAGCCTGAGCACCCACACACTTGCAGCCCTCTGCCTCTTCCCTCTTCCTGGATTCACTCAGACCTTTTAAGACTCACAGCAGGAGCACCAACACACTTCCAGCCCCTCTACCCTTCCCTCTTACTGGATTCACTCAAACGGTTTTAACACTCACAGCCTGTACACACTCACACATCTCCAGCCCCTCTGCCACTTCCCTCTTCCTGGATTCACTCAGAAATTTTATAACACTCACAGCTCTGATGCACCCACTACTTCCAGTCCCTCTGCCTCTTCCCTCTTCCTGGATTCACACAGAGGGTTTTAAAACTCACAGCCAGTACACACCCACACACTTCGAGCCCCTCTGCCTCTTCCCTATTCCCTGATTCACTCAGACGTTTTTAAAACTCACAGCTTCCGAATGCTCACACACTTCCAGTCCCTCTGCTTCTTCCCTCTTCCTGGATTCACTCAGAGCTTTTCAAGGCTCACAGACTGAGCACCGGCACACACTTCCAGCCCTCTGACTCTTCCATCTTAGTGGATTCAATCAGATGTTTTTAAGACGTCACAGCCTCTGAACACTCACACACTTCCAGTCCCTCTGCCCCTTTCCTCTTCCTGGATTCACTCAGAAATTTTTAACACTCACAGCTCTGAACACTCACACACTTCCAGTCCCTCTGCCTCTTCCCTCTTCCTGGATTCACTCAGACGTTTTTAAGGCTCACAGCCTGAGCACCCACACACTTCCAGTCCCTCTGCCTCTTCCCTCTTCCTGGATTCACTAAGACGTTTTTAAAACTCACAGCTTCTGAACACTCACACACTTCCAGCCCCTCTGCCTCTTCCCTCTTCCTGGATTCACTCAGACCATTTTAAGACTCACAGACTGAGCACAGGTCACACATTTCCAGCCCCTCTGCCCCTTCCCTCTTCCTGGATTCACTCAGACGTTTTTAAAACTCACAGCCAGTACACACCCACACACTTCCAGCCCTTCTGCCTCTTCCCTATTCCCTGATTCACTCAGACGTTTTTAAAACTCATAGCTTCTGAACACTCAGACACTTCCAGTCCCTCTGCCTCTTCCCTCTTCCTGGATTCACTCAGACCTTTTTAAGACTCACAGCGTGAGCACAGGTCACACATTTCCAGCCCCTCTGCCCCTTCCCTCTTCCTGGATTAACTCAGACCTTTATAAGACTCACAGCCTGTGCACAGCACACACACTTCCAGCCCCTTTGCCCCTTCCCTCTTCCTGGATTCACTCAGACGTTTTTAAAACTCACAGCCAGTACACACCCACACACTTCCAGCCCTTCTGCCTCTTCCCTATTCCCTGATTCACTCAGAGGTTTTTAAAACTCACAGCTTCTGAACACTCACACACTTCCAGTCCCTCTGACTCTTCCCTCTTCCTGGATTCACTCAGACCTTTTTAAGACTCACAGCCTGAGCACCCACACACTTCCAGTCCCTCTGTCTCTTCCCTCTTCCTGGATTCACTAACACGTTTTTAAAACTCACAGCTTCTGAACACTCACACACTTCCAGTCCCTCTGACTCTTCCCTCTTCCTGGATTCACTCAGACCTTTTTAAGACTCACAGCCTGAGCACCCACACACTTCCAGTCCCTCTGTCTCTTCCCTCTTCCTGGATTCACTAACACGTTTTTAAAACTCACAGCTTCTGAACACTCACACACTTCCAGTCTCTCTGCCTCTTCCCTCTTCCTGGATTCACTCAGACCTTTTTAAAACTCACAGCTTCTGAACACTCACACACTTCCAGTCCCTCTGACTCTTCCCTCTTCCTGGATTCACTCAGACGTTTTTAAGGCTCACAGCCAGAGCACCCACACACTTCCAGTCATTCTGCCTCTTCCCTCTTCCTGGATTCACTAAGACGTTTTTAAAACTCACAGCTTCTGAACACTCACACACTTCCAGCCCCTCTCCCTCTTCCCTCTTCCAGGATTCACTCAGACCTTTTTAAAACTCACAGCTTCTGAACACTCACACACTTTCAGCCCCTCTGCCTCTTCCCTCTTCCTGGTTTCACTCAGACCATTTTAAGACTCAAAGACTGAGCACAGGTCACACATTTCCAGCCCCTCTGCCCCTTCCCTCTTCCTGGATTCACTCAGACGTTTTTAAAACTCACAGCCTGAGCACCCACATACTTCCAGTCCCTCTGCCTCTTCCCTCTTCCTGGATTCACTCAGAGGGTTTTAAAACTCACAGCCAGTACACACCCACACACTTCGAGCCCCTCTGCCTCTTCCATCTTAGTGGATTCAATCAGATGTTTTTAACAGTCACAGCCTCTGAACACTCACAAACCTCCAGCCCCTCTGCCACTTCCCTCTTCCTGGATTCACTCAGAAATTTATAACACTCACAGCCTGAGCACCCACATACTTCCAGTCCCTCTGCCTCTTCCCTCTTCCTGGATTCACTCAGAGGGTTTTAAAACTCACAGCCAGTACACACCCACACACTTCGAGCCCCTCTGCCTCTTCCCTATTCCCTGATTCACTCAGACGTTTTTAAAACTCACAGCTTCCGAATGCTCACACACTTCCAGCCCCTCTGCTTCTTCCCTCTTCCTGGATTCACTCAGAGCTTTTCAAGGCTCACAGACTGAGCACCCACACACTTCCAGCCCTTCTGCATCTTCCATCTTAGTGGATTCAATCAGATGTTTTTAACCGTCACAGCCTCTGAACACTCACAAACCTCCAGCCCCTCTGCCCCTTCCCTCTTCCTGGATTCACTCAGAAATTTATAACACTCACAGCCTGAGCACCCACATACTTCCAGTCCCTCTGCCTCTTCCCTCTTCCTGGATTCACTCAGAGGGTTTTAAAACTCACAACCAGTACACACCCACACACTTCGAGCCCCTCTGCCTCTTCCCTATTCCCTGATTCACTCAGACGTTTTTAAAACTCACAGCTTCCGAATGCTCACACACTTCCAGCCCCTCTGCTTCTTCCCTCTTCCTGGATTCACTCAGACCTTTTCAAGACTCACAGCGTGAGCACACGTCACACATTTCCAGCCCCTCTGCCTCTTCCCTCTTCCTGGATTCACTCAGACCTTTTTAAGGCTCAGAGCCTGAGCACCCACACACTTCCAGCCATTCTGCGTCTTCCCTCTTGGTGGATTCACTCAGATGTTTTTAAAATTCACAGCCTCTAAACACTCACATACTTCCAGTCCCTCTGACTCTTCCCTCTTCCTGGATTCACTCAGTCCTTTTTAAGACTCACAGCCTGAGCACAGGTCACACATTTCCAGTCCCTCTGACTCTTACCTATTCCTGGATTCACTCAGACCTTTCTAAGACTCACAGCCTGAGCACAGGTCACACATTTCCAGTCCCTCTGACTCTTCCCTCTTCCTGGATTCACTGAGACCTTTTTAAAACTCACAGCTTCTGAACACCCACACACTTCCAGCCCCTCTGCCTGTTCCCTCTTCCTGGATTCACTCAGACCTTTTTAAGACTCACAGCATGTGCACAGGTCACACATTTCCAGCCCCTCTGCCTCTTCCCTCTTCCTGTATTCACTCAGACCTTTTTAAGGCTCACAGCCTGAGCACCCACACACTTCCAGCCCCTATGCATCTTCCATCTTCCTGGATTCACTCAGAGGGTTTTAAAACTCACAGCCAGTACACACCCACACACTTCGAGCCCCTCTGCCTCTTCCCTATTCCCTGATTCACTCAGACGTTTTTAAAACTCACAGCTTCCGAATGCTCACACACTTCCAGCCCCTCTGCTTCTTCCCTCTTCCTGGATTCACTCAGAGCTTTTCAAGGCTCACAGACTGAGCACCCACACACTTCCAGCCCTTCTGCATCTTCCATCTTAGTGGATTCAATCAGATGTTTTTAACAGTCACAGCCTCTGAACACTCACAAACCTCCAGCCCCTCTGCCCCTTCCCTCTTCCTGGATTCACTCAGAAATTTATAACACTCGGTTCCGGTGGCTACGGCAACGGGCAAGTCCTTTGCCCGCTCCCGCTCTCCCGGTGGGCTTCCCCCGCTTCTGGGGGGCACAGGACGCCCCGGAGAGGCGTCCTGCCGAGGGAGCGGCTCGCGGAGGGCCCTGGCATCGGCGGCGGCTGGTGGGGGCTTCTCCGCTTCGCTCTAGGCACCGGGGAGCAGTATCGGAGGGCGCCTGGGCGTCTCGCTCCATGCCGATCAGACGACGCAAAACTGAAGGAAGCAGCGGCGGTATGGTGAGGTGCTTCCTCTCTCCATTCCCTTTCTTTTGAGTTGATGGACTTTTTCAGTAAATTTAAAAGCTAAACTTTCGTATTTTTCTTGGAGGAGTGGCTGGAGGGAGGGGGATTCCCCCCCCCTTGGACAAGCGGCTTGAAAATATTTTGCTCTCGCCCCCAGGGGAAGGAGGAGGGGGAGAGCCAACTAATGATGCCTCACCCCAGTAAAAGTGTTTTTCATTGGACTTAGTTCCAGAACTTATTGATGACCTGAGAACTTTGTGAAGTTTTAAAATTTTTCCTATGCCTCTGAGCCCAAAGCTGGCAGGGCAAGATGGCAACACTTCCGTTGTCTTCATGAACTGTGAAACCTGACTCCACCTTTAAAATTCAGGCTTCCGGTCTTTGTCTCCGTGTCACCCAGAGGAATCTCTTGTGGATTGTTATTTTTTGAATTCTCTGGAGAGAAAACTTTTCTCTATTGCTTAGACTGACTAAAGAAGCTCCCACCTGTTTGGATCTTCTGCCTCCTGGTCTCATCTGTCTGCTCTACTTCTCCAGCTGTCCAGTCTCTACACTGACTGATCTCTTTGTTTTATAAACCTATGTCTCCTAAAAGACCACCCCCTGGAAAACCTGGCTTTGCTACTTCTGTACCGACATCTGCAAAATCCAGTCCAGCCACAACAGTCAAAGATTACAGAACTGATGCAACCCAAGATGGATTTGCAACAAATGCTTCAGCAACTCATACAGGGCCAGGAAGAAATTAAGAAACAATTAAAAGAAATGAAGGAAGAAATTAAAGAGAATCAAGTCCAAATTTGTAAGAACTCACAGAGACTGGACCTTGTGGAGGGTGGGGTGGCGGAGGTGAGGGGGGGGGTAGAGGCCTTACAGAAGGGAAACAGAGAACTTGATATCCAACAAATGAAAACAGAGTTTTGAGAGAATGTCCTTTTATCTTAGATTTCAAAATGTTATAGAAGCAGATGGGGAAAATATAAGGGACATTATGACTGATATTTTAGCTGAATACATACACAAAGATAAAGCAGCAGATGGAATGGGAGATAGATCTGGTCTATAGAGTGAATTCAGCGTATGCCAGAACACACAATGTACCCAGGGAGGTTCATATTAAATTCCTTAGGAAAAGCACAAGAGATGAAATTCTGGGTGTACAAAGGGGGCAAGCATTGACATACCATGACAGGGAGATAACCATCTTGAAGCAGATCCCCAAAAAAATTAGGGAGAAAAAGGAAAAATTATTCGCAATTGGCGAAATAAATTATACCAGAAGGGGGGTGTGGTTTAGATGGTTGATGCCTGAAGGGATGCTGATATTCTGGGAGGAGACAAGAATCAGAATCAATACACCCATAGAGGCACAGGCCTTTATGGAAAAAAATAAAGCGAACCTAGAAAAAACAGAAGACTCTACAACGGTCATACAGGACACGGGAGGGGCCGGAGCTCTGCCAGCGGGGGGTGATGGGGCAACACCAAGAAAGCTCAGATCACAAAAATGAATAAGAAAACCACATTGTTATAAACAGACCGAAAGTAATAATGAAATTATATCTAGACTATATATCATAACTATATAAATTGATTGAAACTTTTTTCTAGAATTAATATGCTGATTTTTTGTGATCATGTACTAATGTTTATAATCTTAGATGTAACTTATGAGCTTGGAGGGAGGGGGCGTCTGCCATACTTGCAACTGCCAATAATTTTGTAACCATTCCACCTACCCTTTTCCTTATAAATGTTTTAAAAAACCAATAAAATTTTTTGAAAAAAAAAAAAAAGAAATTTATAACACTCACAGCCTGAGCACCCACACACTTCCAGTCCCTCTGCCTCTTCCCTCTTCCTGGATTCACTCAGAGGGTTTTAAAACTCACAGCCAGTACACACCCACACACTTCGAGCCCCTCTGTCTCTTCCCTATTCCCTGATTCACTCAGACGTTTTTAAAACTCACAGCTTCCGAATGCTCACACACTTCCAGCCCCTCTGCTTCTTCCCACTTCCTGGATTCACTCAGACCTTTTCAAGACTCACAGCGTGAGCACACGTCACACATTTCCAGCCCCTCTGCCTCTTCCCTCTTCCTGGATTCACTCAGACCTTTTTAAGGCTCAGAGCCTGAGCACCCACACACTTCCAGCCATTCTGCGTCTTCCCTCTTGGTGGATTCACTCAGATGTTTTTAAAATTCACAGCCTCTAAACACTCACATACTTCCAGTCCCTCTGACTCTTCCCTCTTCCTGGATTCACTCAGTCCTTTTTAAGACTCACAGCCTGAGCACAGGTCACACATTTCCAGTCCCTCTGACTCTTACCTATTCCTGGATTCACTCAGACCTTTCTAAGACTCACAGCCTGAGCACAGGTCACACATTTCCAGTCCCTCTGACTCTTCCCTCTTCCTGGATTCACTGAGACCTTTTTAAAACTCACAGCTTCTGAACACCCACACACTTCCAGCCCCTCTGCCTGTTCCCTCTTCCTGGATTCACTCAGACCTTTTTAAGACTCACAGCATGTGCACAGGTCACACATTTCCAGCCCCTCTGCCTCTTCCCTCTTCCTGTATTCACTCAGACCTTTTTAAGGCTCACAGCCTGAGCACCCACACACTTCCAGCCCCTATGCATCTTCCATCTTCCTGGATTCACTCAGAGGGTTTTAAAACTCACAGCCAGTACACACCCACACACTTCGAGCCCCTCTGCCTCTTCCCTATTCCCTGATTCACTCAGACGTTTTTAAAACTCACAGCTTCCGAATGCTCACACACTTCCAGCCCCTCTGCTTCTTCCCTCTTCCTGGATTCACTCAGAGCTTTTCAAGGCTCACAGACTGAGCACCCACACACTTCCAGCCCTTCTGCATCTTCCATCTTAGTGGATTCAATCAGATGTTTTTAACAGTCACAGCCTCTGAACACTCACAAACCTCCAGCCCCTCTGCCCCTTCCCTCTTCCTGGATTCACTCAGAAATTTATAACACTCGGTTCCGGTGGCTACGGCAACGGGCAAGTCCTTTGCCCGCTCCCGCTCTCCCGGTGGGCTTCCCCCGCTTCTGGGGGGCACAGGACGCCCCGGAGAGGCGTCCTGCCGAGGGAGCGGCTCGCGGAGGGCCCTGGCATCGGCGGCGGCTGGTGGGGGCTTCTCCGCTTCGCTCTAGGCACCGGGGAGCAGTATCGGAGGGCGCCTGGGCGTCTCGCTCCATGCCGATCAGACGACGCAAAACTGAAGGAAGCAGCGGCGGTATGGTGAGGTGCTTCCTCTCTCCATTCCCTTTCTTTTGAGTTGATGGACTTTTTCAGTAAATTTAAAAGCTAAACTTTCGTATTTTTCTTGGAGGAGTGGCTGGAGGGAGGGGGATTCCCCCCCCCTTGGACAAGCGGCTTGAAAATATTTTGCTCTCGCCCCCAGGGGAAGGAGGAGGGGGGAGAGCCAACTAATGATGCCTCACCCCAGTAAAAGTGTTTTTCATTGGACTTAGTTCCAGAACTTATTGATGACCTGAGAACTTTGTGAAGTTTTAAAATTTTTCCTATGCCTCTGAGCCCAAAGCTGGCAGGGCAAGATGGCACACTTCCGTTGTCTTCATGAACTGTGAAACCTGACTCCACCTTTAAAATTCAGGCTTCCGGTCTTTGTCTCCGTGTCACCCAGAGGAATCTCTTGTGGATTGTTATTTTTTGAATTCTCTGGAGAGAAAACTTTTCTCTATTGCTAGACTGACTAAAGAAGCTCCCACCTGTTTGGATCTTCTGCCTCCTGGTCTCATCTGTCTGCTCTACTTCTCCAGCTGTCCAGTCTCTACACTGACTGATCTCTTTGTTTTATAAACCATGTCTCCAAAAAGACCACCCCCTGGAAAACCTGGCTTTGCTACTTCTGTACCGACATCTGCAAAATCCAGTCCAGCCACACAGTCAAAGATTACAGAACTGATGCAACCCAGAGTACTGGATTTGCAACAAATGCTTCAGCAACTCATACAGGGCCAGGAAGAAATTAAGAAACAATTAAAAGAAATGAAGGAAGAAATTAAAGAGAATCAAGTCCAAATTTATAAGAACTCACAGAGACTGGACCTTGTGGAGGGTGGGGTGGCGGAGGTGAGGGGGGGGGTAGAGGCCTTACAGAAGGGAAACAAAGAACTTGATATCCAACAAATGAAAACAGAGTTTGAGAGAATGTCCTTTTATCTTAGATTTCAAAATGTTATAGAAGCAGATGGGGAAAATATAAGGGACATTATGACTGATATTTTAGCTGAATACATACACAAAGATAAGCAGCAGATGGAATGGGAGATAGATCTGGTCTATAGAGTGAATTCAGCGTATGCCAGAACACACAATGTACCCAGGGAGGTTCATATTAAATTCCTTAGGAAAAGCACAAGAGATGAAATTCTGGGTGTACAAAGGGGGCAAGCATTGACATACCATGACAGGGAGATAACCATCTTGAAGCAGATCCCCAAAAATATTAGGGAGAAAAGGAAAAACTATTCGCAATTGGCAAATAAATTATACCAGAAGGGGGTGTGGTTTAGATGGTTGATGCCTGAAGGGATGCTGATATTCTGGGAGGAGACAAGAATCAGAATCAATACATCCATAGAGGCACAGGCCTTTATGGAAAAAAATAAAGCGAACCTAGAAAAAACAGAAGACTCTACAACGGTCATACAGGACACGGGAGGGGCCGGAGCTCTGCCAGCGGGGGGTGATGGGGCAACACCAAGAAAGCTCAGATCACAAAAATGAATAAGAAAACCACATTGTTATAAACAGACCGAAAGTAATAATGAAATTATATCTAGACTATATATCATAACTATATAAATTGATTGAAAACTTTTTCTAGAATTAATATGCTGATTTTTTGTGATCATGTACTAATGTTTTATACTTAGATGTAACTTATGAGCTTGGAGGGAGGGGGCGTCTGCCATACTTGCAACTGCCAAAATTTGTAACCATTCCACCTACCCTTTTCCTTATAAATGTTTTAAAAAACCAATAAAAATTTTTTGAAAAAAAAAAAAAGAAATTTATAACACTCACAGCCTGAGCACCCACACACTTCCAGTCCCTCTGCCTCTTCCCTCTTCCTGGATTCACTCAGAGGGTTTTAAAACTCACAGCCAGTACACACCCACACACTTCGAGCCCCTCTGTCTCTTCCCTATTCCCTGATTCACTCAGACGTTTTTAAAACTCACAGCTTCCGAATGCTCACACACTTCCAGCCCCTCTGCTTCTTCCCACTTCCTGGATTCACTCAGACCTTTTCAAGACTCACAGCGTGAGCACACGTCACACATTTCCAGCCCCTCTGCCTCTTCCCTCTTCCTGGATTCACTCAGACCTTTTTAAGGCTCACAGCCTGAGCACCCACACACTTCCAGCCATTCTGCGTCTTCCCTCTTGGTGGATTCACTCAGATGTTTTTATAATTCACAGCCTCTAAACACTCACATACTTCCAGTCCCTCTGACTCTTCCCTCTTCCTGGATTCACTCAGTCCTTTTTAAGACTCACAGCCTGAGCACCCACACACTTCCAGCCCCTCTGCCTCTTCCCTCTTCCTGGATTCACTCAGACCTTTCTAAGACTCACAGCAGGAGCACCAACACACTTCCATCCCCTCTGCCTCTTCCCTCTTCCTGGATTCACTCAAACGGTTTTAAAACTCACTGTTAGGGTTCTAAATACCATGCAGAAATAAATCATTGTCCAAGGCAAAACATCCTTTAAGGTCCAATTTATTCCGCAGGCAATTTAGCACGGCTATGGAAAATTCCAACTCTGGATTACATCCTTTACGTTCACCCAGTTGAAAGTTCATGATCTCTCCCCACACCCACAAATCCATCACATGTTCCAATCATCATCTTCCACGTTGGCATGTACACCCATCTTCTTCCGGCCAGGTGTCGAGATGCGAAGACAAAAGATGACCTTGGCTTCTACAAAAGAATGTCAACAAATCCATTCTACAATCCTACTCCTTTCCATTCCACCCTCCCAACTACTACACTATTGAAACAGCATAGAGAATTATTAAAAAGTGTGGCAGGCCAAAGATCCAAAAAAGAATATAATTCTCACAGCTTCTGAACACTCACACACTTCCAGCCCTTCTGCCTCTTCCCTTTCCTGATTCACTCAGGACGCTTTTTAAGACTCACAGCCTGAAGCTCACACACTTCCAGCCCCTCTGCCTCTTCCGTCTTCCTGGATTCACTCAGACCTTTTAAGACTCACAGCCTGGCAAGCACAGACACTTCCAGCCCCTCTGCCCCTTCCCTCTTCCGGATTAACTCAGACCTTTATAAAGACTCACAGCCTGTGCACAGCCACACACTTCCAGCCCTCTGCCCTTCCCTCTTCCTGGATTCACTCAGAAATTTATAAGACCCACAGCCTGTGACACAGGTCACACATTTCCAGCCCCTCTGCCTCTTCCCTCTTCCGGATTCACTCAGACCTTTTTAAGACTCACAACTTCTGAACACTCACACACTTCCAGCCCCTCTGCCTCTTCCCTCTTCCTGGATTCACTCAGACCTTTTTAAGACTTAAAGCCTGAGCACCCACACACTTCCAGCCCCTCTGCCTCTTCCCTCTTCCTGGATTCACTCAGACCTTTTTAAGACTTAAAGCCTGAGCACCCACACACTTCCAGCCCCTCTGCCTCTTCCCTCTTCCTGGATTCACTCAGACCTTTTTAAGACTTAAAGCCTGAGCACCCACACACTTCCAGCCCCTCTGCCTCTTCCCTCTTCCTGGATTCACTCAGATGTTTTTAAGACTCATAGCCTGTGCACACGCACATACACAAACACAAACATTTCGAGCCCCTCTGCCTCTCCCCTCTTCCTGGATTCACTCAGATGATTTTAAGACTCACAGCCTGTGCACATGAATGTGCTCACACAAACACACTTCCAGCCCCTCTGCCTCTTCCCTCTTCCTGGATTCACTCAGAGGGTTTTAAAACTCACAGCCAGTACACACACACACATTTCCAGCCCCTCTGCCTCTTCCGTCTTCCTGGATTCACTCAGACCTTTTTAAGACTCACAGCCTGAGCACAGGTCACACATTTCCAGCCCCTCTGCCCCTTCCCTCTTCCAGGATTAACTCAGACCTTTATAAGACTCACAGCCTGTGCACAGCACACACACTTCCAGCCCTTCTGCCCCTTCCCTCTTCCTGGATTCACTCAGAAATTTATAAGACCCACAGCCTTAGCACCCACACACTTCCAGTCCCTCTGCCTCTTCCCTCTTCCTGGAATCACTAACACGTTTTTAAAACTCACAGCTTCTGAACACTCACACATTTCCAGCCCCTCTGCCCCTTCCCTCTTCCAGGATTAACTCAGACCTTTATAAGACTCACAGCCTGCGCACAGCACTCACACTTCCAGCCCTTCTGCCCCTTCCCTCTTCCTGGATTCACTCAGACCTTTCTAAGACTCACAGAAGGAGCACCAACACACTTCCAGCCCCTCTACCCCTTCCCTCTTCCTGGATTCACTCAGACGTTTTTAAAACTAACAGCCAGTACACAACCACACACTTTCAGCCCCTCTGCCTCTTCCCTCTTACTGAATTCACTCAGACCTTTTTAAGACTCACAGCGTGAGCACAGGTCACACATTTCCAGCCCCTCTACCCCTTCCCTCTTCCAGGATTAACTCAGACCTTTATAAGACTCACAGCCTGTGCACAGCACACACACTTCCAGCCCCTCTGCTTCTTCCCTCTTCCTGGATTCACTCAGACCTTTTTAATCCTTAAAGCCTGAGCACCCACACACTTGCAGCCCCTATGCCTCTTCCCTCTTCCTTGATTCACTCAGACCTTTTTATGACTTACAACCTGAGCACCCATATACTTCAAGCCCTTCTGCGTCTTCCCTCTTGGTGGATTCACTCAGATGTTTTTAAAATTCACAGCCTCTAAACACTCACACACTTCCAGTCCCTCTGACTCTTCCCTCTTCCTGGATTCACTCAGACCTTTTTAAGACTCACAGCCTTAGCACCCACACACTTCCAGTCCCTCTGCCTCTTCCCTCTTCCTGGAATCACTAACACGTTTTTAAAACTCACAGCTTCTGAACACTCACACATTTCCAGCCCCTCTGCCCCTTCCCTCTTCCAGGATTAACTCAGACCTTTATAAGACTCACAGCCTGCGCACAGCACTCACACTTCCAGCCCTTCTGCCCCTTCCCTCTTCCTGGATTCACTCAGACCTTTCTAAGACTCACAGAAGGAGCACCAACACACTTCCAGCCCCTCTACCCCTTCCCTCTTCCTGGATTCACTCAGACGTTTTTAAGACTAACAGCCAGTACACAACCACACACTTTCAGCCCCTCTGCCTCTTCCCTCTTCCTGGATTCACTCAGACCATTTTAAGACTCACAGACTGAGCACAGGTCACACATTTCCAGCCCCTATGCCCCTTCCCTCTTCCTGGATTCACTCAGACGTTTTTAAGACTCACAGCCTGAGCACCCACACACTTCCAGCCCCTCTGCCTCTTCCCTCTTCCTGGATTCACTCAGACAATTTTAAGACTCACAGCCTGTGCACAGCACACACACTTCCAGCCCCTCTGCCCCTTCCCTCTTCCCGGATTAACTCAGACCTTTATAAGACTCACAGCCTGTGCACAGCACACACACTTCCAGCCCCTCTGCTTCTTCCCTCTTCCTGGATTCACTCAGACCTTTTTAATCCTTAAAGCCTGAGCACCCACACACTTGCAGCCCCTATGCCTCTTCCCTCTTCCTGGATTCACTGAGACGTTTTTAAAACTCACAGCTTCTGAATGCTCACACACTTCCTGCCCCTCTGCCTCTTCCCTCTTCCTGGATTCACTCAGACCTTTTTAAGACTCACAGCGTGAGCACAGGTCACACATTTCCAGCCCCTCTACCCCTTCCCTCTTCCAGGATTAACTCAGACCTTTATAAGACTCACAGCCTGTGCACAGCACACACACTTCCAGCCCTTCTGCCCCTTCCCTCTTCCTGGATTCACTCAGAAATTTATAAGACCCACAGCCTGTGCACAGCACACACACTTCCAGCCCCTCTGCTTCTTCCCTCTTCCTGGATTCACTCAGACTTTTTTAATCCTTAAAGCCTGAGCACCCACACACTTGCAGCCCCTATGCCTCTTCCCTCTTCCTTGATTCACTCAGACCATTTTAAGACTCACAGACTGAGCACAGGTCACACATTTCCAGCCCCTATGCCCCTTCCCTCTTCCTGGATTCACTCAGACCTTTTTAAGACTCACAGCCTGAGCACCCACACACTTCCAGTCCCTCTGCCTCTTCCCTCTTCCTGGAATCACTCAGACCTTTTTAAAACTCACAGCTTCTGAACACTCACACACTTTCAGCCCCTCTGCCTCTTCCCTCTTCCTGGATTCACTCAGACCTTTTTAAGACTCACAGACTGAGCACAGGTCACACATTTCCAGCCCCTCTGCCCCTTCCCTCTTCCTGGATTCACTCAGACATTTTTAAGACTCACAGCCAGTGACACACCCACACACTTTCAGCCCCTCTGCCTCTTCCCTCTTCCTGATTCACTCAGACGTTTTTAAAACTCACAGCTCTGAGCACACACACACTTCCAGCCCCTCTCCCTCTTCCCTCTTCCTTGATTCACTCAGACCTTTTTAAAACTCACAGCTTCTGAATGCTCACACACTTCCAGCCCCTCTGCCCCTTCCCTCTTCCTGGATTCACTCAGATGTTTTTAAAATTCACAGCCTCTAAACACTCACACACTTCCAGTCCCTCTGACTCTTCCCTCTTCCTGGATTCACTCAGACCTTTTTAAGACTCACAGCCTTAGCACCCACACACTTCCAGTCCCTCTGCCTCTTCCCTCTTCCTGGAATCACTAACACGTTTTTAAAACTCACAGCTTCTGAACACTCACACATTTCCAGCCCCTCTGCCCCTTCCCTCTTCCAGGATTAACTCAGACCTTTATAAGACTCACAGCCTGCGCACAGCACTCACACTTCCAGCCCTTCTGCCCCTTCCCTCTTCCTGGATTCACTCAGACCTTTCTAAGACTCACAGAAGGAGCACCAACACACTTCCAGCCCCTCTACCCCTTCCCTCTTCCTGGATTCACTCAGACGTTTTTAAAACTAACAGCCAGTACACAACCACACACTTTCAGCCCCTCTGCCTCTTCCCTCTTCCTGGATTCACTCAGACCATTTTAAGACTCACAGACTGAGCACAGGTCACACATTTCCAGCCCCTATGCCCCTTCCCTCTTCCTGGATTCACTCAGACCTTTTTAAGACTCACAGCCTGAGCACCCACACACTTCCAGCCCCTCTGCCTCTTCCCTCTTCCTGGATTCACTCAGACAATTTTAAGACTCACAGCCTGTGCACAGCACACACACTTCCAGCCCCTCTGCCCCTTCCCTCTTCCTGGATTCACTCAGACATTTTTAAAACTCACAGCCAGTACACACCCACACACTTTCAGCCTTTCTGCCTCTTCCCTATTCCCTGATTCACTCAGACGTTTTTAAAACTCACAGCTTCTGAATGCTCACACACTTCCAGCCCCTCTCCCTCTTCCCTCTTCCCTTATTCACTCAGACCTTTTTAAAACTCACAGCTTCTGAACACTCACACACTTCCAGTCCCTCTGACTCTTCCCTCTTCCTGGATTCACTCAGACCTTTTTAAGACTCACAGCATGAGCACCCACACACTTCCACTCCCTCTGCCTCTTCCCTCTTCCTGGATCCACTAACACGTTTTTAAAACTCACAGCTTCTGAACACTCACACATTTCCAGCCCCTCTGCCCCTTCCCTCTTCCAGGATTAACTCAGACCTTTATAAGACTCACAGCCTGCGCACAGCACTCACACTTCCAGCCCTTCTGCCCCTTCCCTCTTCCTGGATTCACTCAGACCTTTCTAAGACTCACAGAAGGAGCACCAACACACTTCCAGCCCCTCTACCCCTTCCCTCTTCCTGGATTCACTCAGACGTTTTTAAAACTAACAGCCAGTACACAACCACACACTTCCAGCCCTTCTGCCTCTTCCCTATTCCCTGATTCACTCAGACGTTTTTAAAACTCACAGCTTCTGAATGCTCACACACTTCCAGCCCCTCTGCCTCTTCCGTCTTCCTGGATTCACTCAGACCTTTTTAAGACTCACAGCCTGAGCACAGGTCACACATTTCCAGCCCCTCTGCCCCTTCCCTCTTCCTGGATTAACTCAGACCTTTATAAGACTCACAGCCTGTGCACAGCACACACACTTCCAGCCCTTCTGCCCCTTCCCTCTTCCTGGATTCACTCAGACAATTTATAAGACCCACAGCCTGTGAACAGGTCACATATTTCCAGCCCCTCTGCCTCTTCCCTTATTCACTCAGACCTTTTAAAACTCACAGCTTCTGAACACTCACACACTTCCAGCCACTCTGCCTCTTCCCTCTTCCTGGATTCACTCAGACCTTTTTAAGACTTAAAGCCTGAGCACCCACACACTTCCAGCCCCTATGCCTCTTCCCTCTTCCTGGATTCACTCAGACCTTTTTAAGACTTACAGCCTGAGCACCCACACACTTCCAGCCCCTCTGCCTCTTCCCTCTTCCTGGATTCACTCAGACCTTTTTAAGACTTAAAGCCTGAGCACCCACACACTTCCAGCCCCTCTGCCTCTTCCCTCTTCCTGGATTCACTCAGATGTTTTTAAGACTCATAGCCTGTGCACACGCACATACACAAACACAAACATTTCGAGCCCCTCTGCCTCTCCCCTCTTCCTGGATTCACTCAGATGATTTTAAGACTCACAGCCTGTGCACATGAATGTGCTCACACAAACACACTTCCAGCCCCTCTGCCTCTTCCCTCTTCCTGGATTCACTCAGAGGTTTTTAAAACTCACAGCCAGTACACACACACACATTTCCAGCCCCTCTGCCTCTTCCGTCTTCCTGGATTCACTCAGACCTTTTTAAGACTCACAGCCTGAGCACAGGTCACACATTTCCAGCCCCTCTGCCCCTTCCCTCTTCCAGGATTAACTCAGACCTTTATAAGACTCACAGCCTGTGCACAGCACACACACTTCCAGCCCTTCTGCCCCTTCCCTCTTCCTGGATTCACTCAGAAATTTATAAGACTCACAGCCTTAGCACCCACACACTTCCAGTCCCTCTGCCTCTTCCCTCTTCCTGGAATCACTAACACGTTTTTAAAACTCACAGCTTCTGAACACTCACACATTTCCAGCCCCTCTGCCCCTTCCCTCTTCCAGGATTAACTCAGACCTTTATAAGACTCACAGCCTGCGCACAGCACTCACACTTCCAGCCCTTCTGCCCCTTCCCTCTTCCTGGATTCACTCAGACCTTTCTAAGACTCACAGAAGGAGCACCAACACACTTCCAGCCCCTCTACCCCTTCCCTCTTCCTGGATTCACTCAGACGTTTTTAAAACTAACAGCCAGTACACAACCACACACTTTCAGCCCCTCTGCCTCTTCCCTCTTACTGAATTCACTCAGACCTTTTTAAGACTCACAGCGTGAGCACAGGTCACACATTTCCAGCCCCTCTGCCCCTTCCCTCTTCCAGGATTAACTCAGACCTTTATAAGACTCACAGCCTGTGCACAGCACACACACTTCCAGCCCCTCTACCCCTTCCCTCTTCCTGGATTCACTCAGACGTTTTTAAAACTAACAGCCAGTACACAACCACACACTTTCAGCCCCTCTGCCTCTTCCCTCTTACTGATTCACTCAGACCTTTTTAAGACTCACAGCCTGAGCACAGTCACACATTTCCAGCCCCTTCTGCCCCTTCCCTCTTCCAGGATTAACTCAGACCTTTATAAGACTCACAGCCTGTGCACAGCACACACACTTCCAGCCCTTCTGCCCCTTCCCTCTTCCTGGATTCACTCAGAAATTTATAAGACCCACAGCCTTAGCACCCACACACTTCCAGTCCCTCTGCCTCTTCCCTCTTCCTGGAATCACTAACACGTTTTTAAAACTCACAGCTTCTGAACACTCACACATTTCCAGCCCCTCTGCCCCTTCCCTCTTCCTGGATTCACTCAGACCTTTTTAATCCTTAAAGCCTGAGCACCCACACACTTGCAGCCCCTATGCCTCTTCCCTCTTCCTGGATTCACTCAGACCTTTTTAAGACTCACAGCCTGAGCACCCACACACTTCCAGCCCCTCTGCCTCTTCCCTCTTCCTGGATTCACTCAGACAATTTTAAGACTCACAGCCTGTGCACAGCACACACACTTCCAGCCCCTCTGCCCCTTCCCTCTTCCCGGATTAACTCAGACCTTTATAAGACTCACAGCCTGTGCACAGCACACACACTTCCAGCCCCTCTGCTTCTTCCCTCTTCCTGGATTCACTCAGACCTTTTTAATCCTTAAAGCCTGAGCACCCACACACTTGCAGCCCCTATGCCTCTTCCCTCTTCCTGGATTCACTGAGACGTTTTTAAAACTCACAGCTTCTGAATGCTCACACACTTCCTGCCCCTCTGCCTCTTCCCTCTTCCTGGATTCACTCAGACCTTTTTAAGACTCACAGCGTGAGCACAGGTCACACATTTCCAGCCCCTCTACCCCTTCCCTCTTCCAGGATTAACTCAGACCTTTATAAGACTCACAGCCTGTGCACAGCACACACACTTCCAGCCCTTCTGCCCCTTCCCTCTTCCTGGATTCACTCAGAAATTTATAAGACCCACAGCCTGTGCACAGCACACACACTTCCAGCCCCTCTGCTTCTTCCCTCTTCCTGGATTCACTCAGACCTTTTTAATCCTTAAAGCCTGAGCACCCACACACTTGCAGCCCCTATGCCTCTTCCCTCTTCCTTGATTCACTCAGACCTTTTTATGACTTACAACCTGAGCACCCATATACTTCAAGCCCTTCTGCGTCTTCCCTCTTGGTGGATTCACTCAGATGTTTTTAAAATTCACAGCCTCTAAACACTCACACACTTCCAGTCCCTCTGACTCTTCCCTCTTCCTGGATTCACTCAGACCTTTTTAAGACTCACAGCCTTAGCACCCACACACTTCCAGTCCCTCTGCCTCTTCCCTCTTCCTGGAATCACTAACACGTTTTTAAAACTCACAGCTTCTGAACACTCACACATTTCCAGCCCCTCTGCCCCTTCCCTCTTCCAGGATTAACTCAGACCTTTATAAGACTCACAGCCTGCGCACAGCACTCACACTTCCAGCCCTTCTGCCCCTTCCCTCTTCCTGGATTCACTCAGACCTTTCTAAGACTCACAGAAGGAGCACCAACACACTTCCAGCCCCTCTACCCCTTCCCTCTTCCTGGATTCACTCAGACGTTTTTAAAACTAACAGCCAGTACACAACCACACACTTTCAGCCCCTCTGCCTCTTCCCTCTTACTGAATTCACTCAGACCTTTTTAAGACTCACAGCGTGAGCACAGGTCACACATTTCCAGCCCCTCTACCCCTTCCCTCTTCCAGGATTAACTCAGACCTTTATAAGACTCACAGCCTGTGCACAGCACACACACTTCCAGCCCCTCTGCTTCTTCCCTCTTCCTGGATTCACTCAGACCTTTTTAATCCTTAAAGCCTGAGCACCCACACACTTGCAGCCCCTATGCCTCTTCCCTCTTCCTTGATTCACTCAGACCTTTTTATGACTTACAACCTGAGCACCCATATACTTCAAGCCCTTCTGCGTCTTCCCTCTTGGTGGATTCACTCAGATGTTTTTAAAATTCACAGCCTCTAAACACTCACACACTTCCAGTCCCTCTGACTCTTCCCTCTTCCTGGATTCACTCAGACCATTTTAAGACTCACAGACTGAGCACAGGTCACACATTTCCAGCCCCTCTGCCCCTTCCCTCTTCCTGGATTCACTCAGACATTTTTAAAACTCACAGCCAGTACACACCCACACACTTTCAGCCTTTCTGCCTCTTCCCTATTCCCTGATTCACTCAGACGTTTTTAAAACTCACAGCTTCTGAATGCTCACACACTTCCAGCCCCTCTCCCTCTTCCCTCTTCCCTTATTCACTCAGACCTTTTTAAAACTCACAGCTTCTGAACACTCACACACTTCCAGTCCCTCTGACTCTTCCCTCTTCCTGGATTCACTCAGACCTTTTTAAGACTCACAGCATGAGCACCCACACACTTCCACTCCCTCTGCCTCTTCCCTCTTCCTGGATCCACTAACACGTTTTTAAAACTCACAGCTTCTGAACACTCACACATTTCCAGCCCCTCTGCCCCTTCCCTCTTCCAGGATTAACTCAGACCTTTATAAGACTCACAGCCTGCGCACAGCACTCACACTTCCAGCCCTTCTGCCCCTTCCCTCTTCCTGGATTCACTCAGACCTTTCTAAGACTCACAGAAGGAGCACCAACACACTTCCAGCCCCTCTACCCCTTCCCTCTTCCTGGATTCACTCAGACGTTTTTAAAACTAACAGCCAGTACACAACCACACACTTCCAGCCCTTCTGCCTCTTCCCTATTCCCTGATTCACTCAGACGTTTTTAAAACTCACAGCTTCTGAATGCTCACACACTTCCAGCCCCTCTGCCTCTTCCGTCTTCCTGGATTCACTCAGACCTTTTTAAGACTCACAGCCTGAGCACAGGTCACACATTTCCAGCCCCTCTGCCCCTTCCCTCTTCCAGGATTAACTCAGACCTTTATAAGACTCACAGCCTGTGCACAGCACACACACTTCCAGCCCTTCTGCCCCTTCCCTCTTCCTGGATTCACTCAGAAATTTATAAGACCCACAGCCTGTGAACAGGTCACATATTTCCAGCCCCTCTGCCTCTTCCCTTATTCACTCAGACCTTTTTAAAACTCACAGCTTCTGAACACTCACACACTTCCAGCCACTCTGCCTCTTCCCTCTTCCTGGATTCACTCAGACCTTTTTAAGACTTAAAGCCTGAGCACCCACACACTTCCAGCCCCTATGCCTCTTCCCTCTTCCTGGATTCACTCAGACCTTTTTAAGACTTAAAGCCTGAGCACCCACACACTTCCAGCCCCTCTGCCTCTTCCCTCTTCCTGGATTCACTCAGACCTTTTTAAGACTTAAAGCCTGAGCACCCACACACTTCCAGCCCCTCTGCCTCTTCCCTCTTCCTGGATTCACTCAGATGTTTTTAAGACTCATAGCCTGTGCACACGCACATACACAAACACAAACATTTCGAGCCCCTCTGCCTCTCCCCTCTTCCTGGATTCACTCAGATGATTTTAAGACTCACAGCCTGTGCACATGAATGTGCTCACACAAACACACTTCCAGCCCCTCTGCCTCTTCCCTCTTCCTGGATTCACTCAGAGGGTTTTAAAACTCACAGCCAGTACACACACACACATTTCCAGCCCCTCTGCCTCTTCCGTCTTCCTGGATTCACTCAGACCTTTTTAAGACTCACAGCCTGAGCACAGGTCACACATTTCCAGCCCCTCTGCCCCTTCCCTCTTCCAGGATTAACTCAGACCTTTATAAGACTCACAGCCTGTGCACAGCACACACACTTCCAGCCCTTCTGCCCCTTCCCTCTTCCTGGATTCACTCAGAAATTTATAAGACCCACAGCCTTAGCACCCACACACTTCCAGTCCCTCTGCCTCTTCCCTCTTCCTGGAATCACTAACACGTTTTTAAAACTCACAGCTTCTGAACACTCACACATTTCCAGCCCCTCTGCCCCTTCCCTCTTCCAGGATTAACTCAGACCTTTATAAGACTCACAGCCTGCGCACAGCACTCACACTTCCAGCCCTTCTGCCCCTTCCCTCTTCCTGGATTCACTCAGACCTTTCTAAGACTCACAGAAGGAGCACCAACACACTTCCAGCCCCTCTACCCCTTCCCTCTTCCTGGATTCACTCAGACGTTTTTAAAACTAACAGCCAGTACACAACCACACACTTTCAGCCCCTCTGCCTCTTCCCTCTTACTGAATTCACTCAGACCTTTTTAAGACTCACAGCGTGAGCACAGGTCACACATTTCCAGCCCCTCTACCCCTTCCCTCTTCCAGGATTAACTCAGACCTTTATAAGACTCACAGCCTGTGCACAGCACACACACTTCCAGCCCCTCTGCTTCTTCCCTCTTCCTGGATTCACTCAGACCTTTTTAATCCTTAAAGCCTGAGCACCCACACACTTGCAGCCCCTATGCCTCTTCCCTCTTCCTTGATTCACTCAGACCTTTTTATGACTTACAACCTGAGCACCCATATACTTCAAGCCCTTCTGCGTCTTCCCTCTTGGTGGATTCACTCAGATGTTTTTAAAATTCACAGCCTCTAAACACTCACACACTTCCAGTCCCTCTGACTCTTCCCTCTTCCTGGATTCACTCAGACCTTTTTAAGACTCACAGCCTTAGCACCCACACACTTCCAGTCCCTCTGCCTCTTCCCTCTTCCTGGAATCACTAACACGTTTTTAAAACTCACAGCTTCTGAACACTCACACATTTCCAGCCCCTCTGCCCCTTCCCTCTTCCAGGATTAACTCAGACCTTTATAAGACTCACAGCCTGCGCACAGCACTCACACTTCCAGCCCTTCTGCCCCTTCCCTCTTCCTGGATTCACTCAGACCTTTCTAAGACTCACAGAAGGAGCACCAACACACTTCCAGCCCCTCTACCCCTTCCCTCTTCCTGGATTCACTCAGACGTTTTTAAAACTAACAGCCAGTACACAACCACACACTTTCAGCTCCTCTGCCTCTTCCCTCTTCCTGGATTCACTCAGACCTTTTTAAGACTCACAGCCTGATGCACGCCACCACTTCAGCCCTTGCCTTCCCCTTCGGATCACTCAGAATTTTAAGCCACAGCCTGTGACAGCACACTTCCAGCCCCTTCCCTCTTCCCTGGATTAACTCAGACCTTTATAAGACTCACAGCCTGTGCACAGCACACACACTTCCAGCCCCTCTGCTTCTTCCCTCTTCCTGGATTCACTCAGACCTTTTTAATCCTTAAAGCCTGAGCACCCACACACTTCCAGCCCCTATGCCTCTTCCCTCTTCCTGGATTCACTCAGACCTTTTTAAGACTTAAAGCCTGAGCACCCACACACTTCCAGCCCCTCTGCCTCTTCCCTCTTCCTGGATTCACTCAGACCTTTTTAAGACTTAAAGCCTGAGCACCCACACACTTCCAGCCCCTCTGCCTCTTCCCTCTTCCTGGATTCACTCAGATGTTTTTAAGACTCATAGCCTGTGCACACGCACATACACAAACACAAACATTTCGAGCCCCTCTGCCTCTCCCCTCTTCCTGGATTCACTCAGATGATTTTAAGACTCACAGCCTGTGCACATGAATGTGCTCACACAACACACTTCCAGCCCCTCTGCCTCTTCCCTCTTCCTGGATTCACTCAGAGGGTTTTAAAACTCACAGCCAGTACACACACACACATTTCCAGCCCCTCTGCCTCTTCCGTCTTCCTGGATTCACTCAGACCTTTTTAAGACTCACAGCCTGAGCACAGGTCACACATTTCCAGCCCCTCTGCCCCTTCCCTCTTCCAGGATTAACTCAGACCTTTATAAGACTCACAGCCTGTGCACAGCACACACACTTCCAGCCCTTCTGCCCCTTCCCTCTTCCTGGATTCACTCAGAAATTTATAAGACCCACAGCCTTAGCACCCACACACTTCCAGTCCCTCTGCCTCTTCCCTCTTCCTGGAATCACTAACACGTTTTTAAAACTCACAGCTTCTGAACACTCACACATTTCCAGCCCCTCTGCCCCTTCCCTCTTCCAGGATTAACTCAGACCTTTATAAGACTCACAGCCTGCGCACAGCACTCACACTTCCAGCCCTTCTGCCCCTTCCCTCTTCCTGGATTCACTCAGACCTTTCTAAGACTCACAGAAGGAGCACCAACACACTTCCAGCCCCTCTACCCCTTCCCTCTTCCTGGATTCACTCAGACGTTTTTAAAACTAACAGCCAGTACACAACCACACACTTTCAGCCCCTCTGCCTCTTCCCTCTTACTGAATTCACTCAGACCTTTTTAAGACTCACAGCGTGAGCACAGGTCACACATTTCCAGCCCCTCTACCCCTTCCCTCTTCCAGGATTAACTCAGACCTTTATAAGACTCACAGCCTGTGCACAGCACACACACTTCCAGCCCCTCTGCTTCTTCCCTCTTCCTGGATTCACTCAGACCTTTTTAATCCTTAAAGCCTGAGCACCCACACACTTGCAGCCCCTATGCCTCTTCCCTCTTCCTTGATTCACTCAGACCTTTTTATGACTTACAACCTGAGCACCCATATACTTCAAGCCCTTCTGCGTCTTCCCTCTTGGTGGATTCACTCAGATGTTTTTAAAATTCACAGCCTCTAAACACTCACACACTTCCAGTCCCTCTGACTCTTCCCTCTTCCTGGATTCACTCAGACCTTTTTAAGACTCACAGCCTTAGCACCCACACACTTCCAGTCCCTCTGCCTCTTCCCTCTTCCTGGAATCACTAACACGTTTTTAAAACTCACAGCTTCTGAACACTCACACATTTCCAGCCCCTCTGCCCCTTCCCTCTTCCAGGATTAACTCAGACCTTTATAAGACTCACAGCCTGCGCACAGCACTCACACTTCCAGCCCTTCTGCCCCTTCCCTCTTCCTGGATTCACTCAGACCTTTCTAAGACTCACAGAAGGAGCACCAACACACTTCCAGCCCCTCTACCCCTTCCCTCTTCCTGGATTCACTCAGACGTTTTTAAAACTAACAGCCAGTACACAACCACACACTTTCAGCCCCTCTGCCTCTTCCCTCTTCCTGGATTCACTCAGACCATTTTAAGACTCACAGCCTGAGCACCCACACACTTCCAGCCCCTCTGCCTCTTCCCTCTTCCTGGATTCACTCAGACAATTTTAAGACTCACAGCCTGTGCACAGCACACACACTTCCAGCCCCTCTGCCCCTTCCCTCTTCCCGGATTAACTCAGACCTTTATAAGACTCACAGCCTGTGCACAGCACACACACTTCCAGCCCCTCTGCTTCTTCCCTCTTCCTGGATTCACTCAGACCTTTTTAATCCTTAAAGCCTGAGCACCCACACACTTGCAGCCCCTATGCCTCTTCCCTCTTCCTGGATTCACTGAGACGTTTTTAAAACTCACAGCTTCTGAATGCTCACACACTTCCTGCCCCTCTGCCTCTTCCCTCTTCCTGGATTCACTCAGACCTTTTTAAGACTCACAGCGTGAGCACAGGTCACACATTTCCAGCCCCTCTACCCCTTCCCTCTTCCAGGATTAACTCAGACCTTTATAAGACTCACAGCCTGTGCACAGCACACACACTTCCAGCCCTTCTGCCCCTTCCCTCTTCCTGGATTCACTCAGAAATTTATAAGACCCACAGCCTGTGCACAGCACACACACTTCCAGCCCCTCTGCTTCTTCCCTCTTCCTGGATTCACTCAGACCTTTTTAATCCTTAAAGCCTGAGCACCCACACACTTGCAGCCCCTATGCCTCTTCCCTCTTCCTTGATTCACTCAGACCTTTTTATGACTTACAACCTGAGCACCCATATACTTCAAGCCCTTCTGCGTCTTCCCTCTTGGTGGATTCACTCAGATGTTTTTAAAATTCACAGCCTCTAAACACTCACACACTTCCAGTCCCTCTGACTCTTCCCTCTTCCTGGATTCACTCAGACCTTTTTAAGACTCACAGCCTTAGCACCCACACACTTCCAGTCCCTCTGCCTCTTCCCTCTTCCTGGAATCACTAACACGTTTTTAAAACTCACAGCTTCTGAACACTCACACATTTCCAGCCCCTCTGCCCCTTCCCTCTTCCAGGATTAACTCAGACCTTTATAAGACTCACAGCCTGCGCACAGCACTCACACTTCCAGCCCTTCTGCCCCTTCCCTCTTCCTGGATTCACTCAGACCTTTCTAAGACTCACAGAAGGAGCACCAACACACTTCCAGCCCCTCTACCCCTTCCCTCTTCCTGGATTCACTCAGACGTTTTTAAAACTAACAGCCAGTACACAACCACACACTTTCAGCCCCTCTGCCTCTTCCCTCTTACTGAATTCACTCAGACCTTTTTAAGACTCACAGCGTGAGCACAGGTCACACATTTCCAGCCCCTCTACCCCTTCCCTCTTCCAGGATTAACTCAGACCTTTATAAGACTCACAGCCTGTGCACAGCACACACACTTCCAGCCCCTCTGCTTCTTCCCTCTTCCTGGATTCACTCAGACCTTTTTAATCCTTAAAGCCTGAGCACCCACACACTTGCAGCCCCTATGCCTCTTCCCTCTTCCTTGATTCACTCAGACCTTTTTATGACTTACAACCTGAGCACCCATATACTTCAAGCCCTTCTGCGTCTTCCCTCTTGGTGGATTCACTCAGATGTTTTTAAAATTCACAGCCTCTAAACACTCACACACTTCCAGTCCCTCTGACTCTTCCCTCTTCCTGGATTCACTCAGACCTTTTTAAGACTCACAGCCTTAGCACCCACACACTTCCAGTCCCTCTGCCTCTTCCCTCTTCCTGGAATCACTAACACGTTTTTAAAACTCACAGCTTCTGAACACTCACACATTTCCAGCCCCTCTGCCCCTTCCCTCTTCCAGGATTAACTCAGACCTTTATAAGACTCACAGCCTGCGCACAGCACTCACACTTCCAGCCCTTCTGCCCCTTCCCTCTTCCTGGATTCACTCAGACCTTTCTAAGACTCACAGAAGGAGCACCAACACACTTCCAGCCCCTCTACCCCTTCCCTCTTCCTGGATTCACTCAGACGTTTTTAAAACTAACAGCCAGTACACAACCACACACTTTCAGCCCCTCTGCCTCTTCCCTCTTCCTGGATTCACTCAGACCATTTTAAGACTCACAGACTGAGCACAGGTCACACATTTCCAGCCCCTATGCCCCTTCCCTCTTCCTGGATTCACTCAGACCTTTTTAAGACTCACAGCCTGAGCACCCACACACTTCCAGTCCCTCTGCCTCTTCCCTCTTCCTGGAATCACTCAGACCTTTTTAAAACTCACAGCTTCTGAACACTCACACACTTTCAGCCCCTCTGCCTCTTCCCTCTTCCTGGATTCACTCAGACCATTTTAAGACTCACAGACTGAGCACAGGTCACACATTTCCAGCCCCTCTGCCCCTTCCCTCTTCCTGGATTCACTCAGACATTTTTAAAACTCACAGCCAGTACACACCCACACACTTTCAGCCTTTCTGCCTCTTCCCTATTCCCTGATTCACTCAGACGTTTTTAAAACTCACAGCTTCTGAATGCTCACACACTTCCAGCCCCTCTCCCTCTTCCCTCTTCCCTTATTCACTCAGACCTTTTTAAAACTCACAGCTTCTGAACACTCACACACTTCCAGTCCCTCTGACTCTTCCCTCTTCCTGGATTCACTCAGACCTTTTTAAGACTCACAGCATGAGCACCCACACACTTCCACTCCCTCTGCCTCTTCCCTCTTCCTGGATCCACTAACACGTTTTTAAAACTCACAGCTTCTGAACACTCACACATTTCCAGCCCCTCTGCCCCTTCCCTCTTCCAGGATTAACTCAGACCTTTATAAGACTCACAGCCTGCGCACAGCACTCACACTTCCAGCCCTTCTGCCCCTTCCCTCTTCCTGGATTCACTCAGACCTTTCTAAGACTCACAGAAGGAGCACCAACACACTTCCAGCCCCTCTACCCCTTCCCTCTTCCTGGATTCACTCAGACGTTTTTAAAACTAACAGCCAGTACACAACCACACACTTCCAGCCCTTCTGCCTCTTCCCTATTCCCTGATTCACTCAGACGTTTTTAAAACTCACAGCTTCTGAATGCTCACACACTTCCAGCCCCTCTGCCTCTTCCGTCTTCCTGGATTCACTCAGACCTTTTTAAGACTCACAGCCTGAGCACAGGTCACACATTTCCAGCCCCTATGCCCCTTCCCTCTTCCTGGATTCACTCAGACCTTTTTAAGACTCACAGCCTGAGCACCCACACACTTCCAGCCCCTCTGCCTCTTCCCTCTTCCTGGATTCACTCAGACAATTTTAAGACTCACAGCCTGTGCACAGCACACACACTTCCAGCCCCTCTGCCCCTTCCCTCTTTCCGGATTAACTCAGACCTTTATAAGACTCACAGCCTGTGCACAGCACACACACTTCCAGCCCCTCTGCTTCTTCCCTCTTCCTGGATTCACTCAGACCTTTTTAATCCTTAAAGCCTGAGCACCCACACACTTGCAGCCCCTATGCCTCTTCCCTCTTCCTGGATTCACTGAGACGTTTTTAAAACTCACAGCTTCTGAATGCTCACACACTTCCTGCCCCTCTGCCTCTTCCCTCTTCCTGGATTCACTCAGACCTTTTTAAGACTCACAGCGTGAGCACAGGTCACACATTTCCAGCCCCTCTACCCCATCCCTCTTCCAGGATTAACTCAGACCTTTATAAGACTCACAGCCTGTGCACAGCACACACACTTCCAGCCCTTCTGCCCCTTCCCTCTTCCTGGATTCACTCAGAAATTTATTAGACCCACAGCCTGTGCACAGCACACACACTTCCAGCCCCTCTGCTTCTTCCCTCTTCCTGGATTCACTCAGACCTTTTTAATCCTTAAAGCCTGAGCACCCACACACTTGCAGCCCCTATGCCTCTTCCCTCTTCCTTGATTCACTCAGACCTTTTTATGACTTACAACCTGAGCACCCATATACTTCAAGCCCTTCTGCGTCTTCCCTCTTGGTGGATTCACTCAGATGTTTTTAAAATTCACAGCCTCTAAACACTCACACACTTCCAGTCCCTCTGACTCTTCCCTCTTCCTGGATTCACTCAGACCTTTTTAAGACTCACAGCCTTAGCACCCACACACTTCCAGTCCCTCTGCCTCTTCCCTCTTCCTGGAATCACTAACACGTTTTTAAAACTCACAGCTTCTGAACACTCACACATTTCCAGCCCCTCTGCCCCTTCCCTCTTCCAGGATTAACTCAGACCTTTATAAGACTCACAGCCTGTGCACAGCACACACACTTCCAGCCCTTCTGCCCCTTCCCTCTTCCTGGATTCACTCAGAAATTTATAAGACCCACAGCCTGTGAACAGGTCACATATTTCCAGCCCCTCTGCCTCTTCCCTTATTCACTCAGACCTTTTTAAAACTCACAGCTTCTGAACACTCACACACTTCCAGCCACTCTGCCTCTTCCCTCTTCCCGGATTCACTCAGACCTTTTTAAGACTTAAAGCCTGAGCACCCACACACTTCCAGCCCCTATGCCTCTTCCCTCTTCCTGGATTCACTCAGACCTTTTTAAGACTTAAAGCCTGAGCACCCACACACTTCCAGCCCCTCTGCCTCTTCCCTCTTCCTGGATTCACTCAGACCTTTTTAAGACTTAAAGCCTGAGCACCCACACACTTCCAGCCCCTCTGCCTCTTCCCTCTTCCTGGATTCACTCAGATGTTTTTAAGACTCATAGCCTGTGCACACGCACATACACAAACACAAACATTTCGAGCCCCTCTGCCTCTCCCCTCTTCCTGGATTCACTCAGATGATTTTAAGACTCACAGCCTGTGCACATGAATGTGCTCACACAAACACACTTCCAGCCCCTCTGCCTCTTCCCTCTTCCTGGATTCACTCAGAGGGTTTTAAAACTCACAGCCAGTACACACACACACATTTCCAGCCCCTCTGCCTCTTCCGTCTTCCTGGATTCACTCAGACCTTTTTAAGACTCACAGCCTGAGCACAGGTCACACATTTCCAGCCCCTCTGCCCCTTCCCTCTTCCAGGATTAACTCAGACCTTTATAAGACTCACAGCCTGTGCACAGCACACACACTTCCAGCCCTTCTGCCCCTTCCCTCTTCCTGGATTCACTCAGAAATTTATAAGACCCACAGCCTGTGAACAGGTCACATATTTCCAGCCCCTCTGCCTCTTCCCTTATTCACTCAGACCTTTTTAAAACTCACAGCTTCTGAACACTCACACACTTCCAGCCCCTCTGCTTCTTCCCTCTTCCTGGATTCACTCAGACCTTTATAAGACTCACAGCCTGTGCACAGCACACACACTTCCAGCCCTTCTGCCCCTTCCCTCTTCCTGGATTCACTCAGAAATTTATAAGACCCACAGCCTGTGAACAGGTCACATATTTCCAGCCCCTTTGCCTCTTCCCTTATTCACTCAGACCTTTTTAAAACTCACAGCTTCTGAACACTCACACACTTCCAGCCACTCTGCCTCTTCCCTCTTCCTGGATTCACTCAGACCTTTTTAAGACTTAAAGCCTGAGCACCCACACACTTCCAGCCCCTATGCCTCTTCCCTCTTCCTGGATTCACTCAGACCTTTTTAAGACTTAAAGCCTGAGCACCCACACACTTCCAGCCCCTCTGCCTCTTCCCTCTTCCTGGATTCACTGAGACCTTTTTAAGACTTAAAGCCTGAGCACCCACACACTTCCAGCCCCTCTGCCTCTTCCCTCTTCCTGGATTCACTCAGATGTTTTTAAGACTCATAGCCTGTGCACACGCACATACACAAACACAAACATTTCGAGCCCCTCTGCCTCTCCCCTCTTCCTGGATTCACTCAGATGATTTTAAGACTCACAGCCTGTGCACATGAATGTGCTCACACAAACACACTTCCAGCCCCTCTGCCTCTTCCCTCTTCCTGGATTCACTCAGAGGGTTTTAAAACTCACAGCCAGTACACACACACACATTTCCAGCCCCTCTGCCTCTTCCGTCTTCCTGGATTCACTCAGACCTTTTAAGACTCACAGCCTGAGCACAGGTCACACATTTCCAGCCCCTCTGCCCCTTCCCTCTTCCAGGATTAACTCAGACCTTTATAAGACTCACAGCCTGTGCACAGCACACACACTTCCAGCCCTCTCTGCCCCTTCCCTCTTCCTGGATTCACTCAGAAATTTATAAGACCCACAGCCTGTGAACAGGTCACATATTTCCAGCCCCTCTGCCTCTTCCCTTTATTCACTCAGACCTTTTTAAAACTCACAGCTTCTGAACACTCACACACTTCCAGCCCCTCTGCTTCTTCCCTCTTCCTGGATTCACTCAGACCTTTATAAGACTCACAGCCTGTGCACAGCACACACACTTCCAGCCCTTCTGCCCCTTCCCTCTTCCTGGATTCACTCAGAAATTTATAAGACCCACAGCCTGTGAACAGGTCACATATTTCCAGCCCCTTTGCCTCTTCCCTTATTCACTCAGACCTTTTTAAAACTCACAGCTTCTGAACACTCACACACTTCCAGCCACTCTGCCTCTTCCCTCTTCCTGGATTCACTCAGACCTTTTTAAGACTTCACAGCCTGAGCACCCACACACTTCCAGCCCCTATGCCTCTTCCCTCTTCCTGGATTCACTCAGACCTTTTTAAGACTTAAAGCCTGAGCACCCACACACTTCCAGCCCCTCTGCCTCTTCCCTCTTCCTGGATTCACTGAGACCTTTTTAAGACTTAAAGCCTGAGCACCCACACACTTCCAGCCCCTCTGCCTCTTCCCTCTTCCTGGATTCACTCAGATGTTTTTAAGACTCATAGCCTGTGCACACGCACATACACAAACACAAACATTTCAAGCCCCTCTGCCTCTCCCCTCTTCCTGGATTCACTCAGATGATTTTAAGACTCACAGCCTGTGCACATGAATGTGCTCACACAAACACACTTCCAGCCCCTCTGCCTCTTCCCTCTTCCTGGATTCACTCAGACATTTTTACAACTCAGAGCTGGTGCACACACACACACACACACACACACACTTCCAGCCCCTCTGCCTCTTCCCTCTTCCTGGATTCACTCAGATGTTTTTAAGACTCACAGCCTGTGCACACGCAAACACACACACACACACACTTCCAGCCTCTCTGCCTCTCTCCTCTTCCTGGATTCACTCAGATGATTTTAAGACTCACAGCCTGTGCACACGCACAGACACACACACACTTCCAGGCCCTCTGCATCTTCCCTCTTCCAGATTCACTCAGATTATTTTAAGACTCACAGCCTGAGCACACGTACACACACACACGCACACACAAACACTTCCAGCACCTCTGCCTCTCCCCTCTTCCTGGATTCACTCAGATGATTTTAAGACTCACAGCCTGTGCACGCACACACACACACACACACAAACACTTCCAGCCCCTCTGCCTCCTCCCTCTTCCTGGATTCAGTCAGATGTTTTTAAGAGTGACAACATGTGCACACGCACACGTGAAGGTGCACACGCACACACACACACACTTCCAGCCCCTCTGCCTCTTCCCTCTTCCTGGATTCACTCAGATGATTTTAAAACTCACAGCCTGAGCACACGCACACACACAAACAAACACTACCATCCCCTCTGCCTCTTCCATTTTCCTGGATTCAATCAGATGTTTTTAAGAGTCACAGCCTGTGCACACGCACACACGCACACACACACACAGACACACAAACACTTCCAGCCCCTCTTCCAATTCCCTCTTCTTGGATTCACTCAGATGATTTTAAGACTCACAGCCTGTGCACACGCAGACGTACACAAAAACGCACACACAAACACTTCCAGCCCCTCTGCCTCTTCCATCTTCCTGGATTTACTCAGATGATTTTAAGACTCACAGCCTGAGCACACACACACGCACACGCACATGCACACACACACACACAAACACTTCCAGCCCCTCTGCCAATTCCCTCTTCTTGGATTCACTCAGATGATTTTAAGACTCACAGCCTGAGCACACGCACATGCATATGCACACACACACACACACAAACACTTCCAGCCCCTCTGCGTCTTCCCTCTTCCTGGATTCAGTCAGATGTTTTCAAGACTCACAGCCTGTGCACACGCACGTGCACACACACGCAAACTTCCAGCCCCTCTGCTTCTTCCGTTTTCCTGGATTCACTCAGATGATTTTAAGACTCACAGCCTGAGCACACGCACACACACAAACACAAACACTTCCAGCCCCTCTGCCTCTCCCCTCTTCCTGGATTCACTCAGATGATTTTAAGACTCACAGCCTGAGCACACGGACGGACGGACACAAACACAAACACTTCCAGCCCCTCTGCTCTTCCCTCTTCCTGGATTACACTCAGATGATTTTAAGATTTCACCAGCGCTGTGCACACGTATACACACACACAACAAAACACACACACACTACATCCATCCCCTCAGCCTCTTCCCTCTTCCTGGATTCTCATCGAAATGATTTTAAGACTCACATCCTTGGGTTGACATTCTTTTGTAAAGCCAAAGGGCAACGGTGTCTCTGCACATCGACACCTGGCCGAAGAAAGATGTGTACAACCAGCGTGAAGAATGATATTGAACATGTGATGGATTTTGGTTGGGTTGGGGAGAAGATCATGAAACTTTCCAACTGTTGAACTTAGAGAATGTACTTCCAGAGGATGGAAATTTTCCATGAGCCGCTAACATCGTGCGGAATAAATTTGCACCATTAAGGATGTTTTGCCTTGGACAATGATTTATTTCTGCATGGTATTTAGAACCCTAACATTATTTCAACTCTCTCTCTCAAAATAATTCACTAGCACCCTCCCCTCTCAGGGGGGGGCTGGTGATGGGGTCTCGGAACATTCCCAATGCTGACCGGGACAGCGTAAATATCAGCGAAGAATAAATGAGAAGCTTTTGGTGATAAGAAGCTGAGTGCGGAACTTCAAAGGCAATGGAATGCTGTTTCCAGTTTAATTGCATCTGGAGGAATGCAGGAGGAGACGCGACAAGACGAAGGAAATCTCAGACGGACTTCTTCCAGCAAAATTGTGAGTGCATGCTCCCCCTCCTTCCCCCAGCTTGGAAACAAGGCTTGGAAAAAAAAAAACCCCTAGAACAGAGGTTTGGGCTCCTTCCAGACGGCAATAAATGAAATGGCTTGTGACCCTGCAATTAGCTGGGAGAAAGATTCCCTTTCAAAATGGGAATTTCAAAGGAGGCAGGAAGAAGGAATTTTTCCAGCATCTGTCACTTGCAAGCCACCACAAATGGGGCTGCAACCAGTAAATGAAGCAAATTGGGCAGTAAATTGGGCTTTTCCTCCCAGGACTTGGATGGAAGAGATGCTACTTACAAACTCCTTTGCCATCAGCATGGGGAAATGCTCCAAGCCAGCAGAGGGCACCTACTTGGCCCATAACTCCTCCAAGCCAGCAGGAGGGTCCTTGGCACGTAAAACCCCCTAGCCAGCCATCATTGGTTGAGCTGCAACCTGTGAAGCAGGCAACCCCGGGATGGGTCTTAACCCCAGGTCATGGATGGGAGGGATGCCAGTGGGCACATGCCCTCCCCTCAGCAGATGGCACCATGGCAGAAAGCTGGGCAGTGGCCAACCGAGGGATTGACCTCCCCCACCGGTTCCAGTCTCCCCTGCAAGGCCCAAAAAGGTTCTTACCAGACCTTCCTACAGAGAAGAAATCTCCATGGAAGAAGGGATTACCAAACAGAGGCCTGCATTGTGGATGGCGGGAAAATGTGCGCCTGCAAGGCCCCAAGTGGTTTCTTACCCCCACCTTCCTACAGAGTAGCAATCACCAACATGGAAGAAGGGATTACCAAAGCCAGGCCTGCAAGATGGGAAGCGGAACAAGGTGCATCTGCAATGCCCCAAAAGGTTCTTACTCCCCTTCCTACAGAGAAGCAATCTCCACCATGGAAGAAGGGTTTACCAAGGGGGCAGCTGCAAGTTGGAGAGCAAGGCAGTGTGATGAAACGGTTCCTGAGTTTAGAGATGTAACTAGGTTCCATTCCTCGTGGGGCCCAATTAAATGCCACCATTGTTGTCAACTTGGCCACAGAGCGTCAGAGTGCTTGGCTCCAGCCCCAATGCCACAAACGTGCGCACCAACCACCACGGCGGTAAAGAGAGGGTCCCAGATGCCACCACAGAAGAGTCATCTGGGCCAACAACCTCTGGAAGAGGATCCCCAACTTAAGGTGAGGAAGTGTCCTACCAAAGGGGAGGCCTCGGAAGAGGAAAAGGGCAGACATTCTCCGGAGGAGGATCCCCAACTTAAGGTGACAAAGAGTCCAACTAAGGGGGAGGCCTCGGAGGGGGAAAAGCCTAAACGACCTCTGGAAGAGGATCCCCAACTTATGGTGACGAAGAGTCCTACCAAGGGGGAGGCCTCGGAGGAGGGAATTGCCGAAGAACAAATGTGTGTACCAGTCGCCATGGTGGTAAGAGAGGGCCCCAGATGCCCGCACAGAAAAGTCATCTGGGCCAACAACCTCTGGAAGAGGATCTCCAACTTAAGTGACGAAGTGTCCTACCAAGGGGGAGGCCTCGGAAGAGGAAAAGGGCAAACAATCTCCGGAGGAGGATCCCCAACTGAAGGTGACAAAGAGTCCAACTAAGGGGGAGGCCTTCGGAGGGGGGAAATGCCCAACCGACCTCTGGAAGAGGACCCCCAACTTCAGGTGACGAAGAGTCCTACCAAAGGGGAGGCCTCGGAGGAGGAACAAGGCCAGCCGTGGATGATTGGATCCAAGAGCCCAGAACCTACAGCACCTGCAGCAGAGAGCCCGAAACGGCCATGGGAAGAGGTCGCAATGGACTTCATCATGGAACTCCCAGACAGCAGTGGGCATAAAGTAATTTGGACTGTTATTGATTTGTTTTCTAAGCAGGCACACTTCATTGCTTGCTCAGGATTGCCATCCGCAAACGAATTAGCGAAAATGTTTGTGAAACACATTTATCGCCTGCATGGAGTACCCAAGAGGATCATTTCAGACCGCGGAGTCCAGTTCACAGCCAAGTTCTGGAGAGAGGTCCTGAGATCCATTGGGTCCACACAAGAATTGAGCTCAGAGGTTCATCCCAGCATGAACGGCGCAGCAGAGGGAGCCAATGCGGTGGTGGAACAATACATCCGGTGTTTTGTGGACTATCACCGAGACAACTGGTCAGACTTGCTACCCTTCGCCGAAGTGGCGTACAACGATGCGGTCCACAGCAGCAGAGGATTAGTGGGTTTCCAGATTACCAGTGGCATGGAAGTTGTTGCCATGCCTGAGTTGCCTAGAGAACCTCCTTCTTTCATGTCTTTGAGTGAATGGATGGACATGCTAAAGAAAGGATGGGAGAATACGAAGAAGGCTCTAGCAGTTGCAGCAGAAGCCTACCAGAAGCAAGATGATCAACGTCACTCACTCCTAAACCCCTACCGTGTGGGGGACAATGTTTTTTGTATCTACCAAATACATAAGATTAGAAATGCTTAGCAAGGAATTGGGTCCAAAATTTCTAGGTCCATTCCCAATAGTGAAGATAGTTAACTCAGTTACAGTTCAACTCAGTCTACCCAGAAGTCTAGGGGAAATTGACCCAGAATTTCATTGTAGCTTGTTGAAACCAGTAATTGGGTCTAACAGAAGAGCATCCACCCAAGCTCAATCTCCTCCTGTAGTGATGGAAGGGGAAACACAATCTGAGGTGGAAAAAATTGTAGATTTCAGGCTGAATAGGGGTTGCTTACAGTACTTAGTGCATTGGAAGGGTTACCCTTGGTCTGAAGCTAATTGGGTAAACAGTGGGAACCTGAAAGTGGAGAAGTTAGTAAAGCAATTCAATGGGAAGTTTCCCGAGAAGTCAAGGGGTTCCCCTGGGTGGAGAAGAGGTGGTTAATTTTGTTATGTTAACTTTTATGTTATTCTCTTTGCAGGAAACGTTTTTCTTTTGAGGAGAGGCCGCCTGTCAGGCCTGTAATTATATTCTTTTTAGGATCTTTGGCCTGCCACACTTTCTTATAATTTTCTATGCTGTTTCAATAGTGTAGTAGTTGGGAGGGGGGAATAGAAAGGAGTAGGATTGTAGAATGGATTGTTGACATTCTTTTGTAGAAGCCAAGGTCATCTTTTGTCTCTGCACATCGACACCTGGCCGGAAGAAGATGGGTGTACATGCCAGCGTGGAAGATGATGATTGGAACATGTGATGGATTTGTGGGTGTGGGGAGAGATCATGAACTTTCAACTGGTTGAACTTAGAGAATGTACTTCCAGAGTTGAAATTTCCATAGCCGTGCTAACATGCTTGCGGAATAAATTGCACCATTAAGGATGTTTTGCCTTGGACAATGATTTATTTCTGCATGGTATTTAGAACCCTAACACACACACTACCAGCCCCTCTGCCTCTTCCCTCTTACTGGATTTATTTAGACCTTTTTAAAACTGCCAGCCTGTCACATGCACACACCTCCATCCCCTCTGCCTCTTCCCCCTCCTGGATTCCCTCAGACCTTTTTAAAACTCACAGACTGTCACATGCACAAACTTCCAGCCCCTCTGCCTCTTCCCTCTTCCTGGATACCCTCAGACATTTTAAAAACTCACACACTGTCAGACGCATAAACTTCCAGCCCCTCTGACTCTTCCCTCTTACTGGATTCACTCAGACATTTTAAAAACTTACAGACTGTCACATGCACAAACTAGCAGCCCCTCTGCCTCTTCCCTCTTCCTGGATTCACTCAGTCATTTTTAAAACTCAGTGTCAAACGGACACACTTTCAGGCCCCTCTGCCTCTTCCCTCTTCCTGGATACCCTCAGACATTTTAAAATTTCACAGACTGTCACACGCACAGACTTCCAGCCCCTCTGCCTCTTCTCTCTTCTTGGATACCCTCAGACATTTTAAAAACTCACAGACTGTCACACGCACATACTTCCTGCCCCTCTGCCTCTTCCCCCTTCCTGGGTTCACTCAGACATTTTTAAAACTCACAGACTGTCACACGAAAATACTTTCAGCCCCTCTGCATCTTCCCTCTTCCTGGATACACTCAGACATTTCTAAAACTGACAGCCTGTCACATGCACACATCTCCAACCCCTCTGCCCCTTCCCTCTTTTTGGATACACTCAGTCATTTTTAAAACTCACACTGTCAAACGGACACACTTTCAGCCCCTCTGCCTCTTCCCTCTTCCTGGATACACTAAGACATTTTTAAAACTGATAGCCTGTCACATGCACACACCTCCAGCCCCTCTGCCTCTTCCCTCTTCCTGGATTCACTCAGACATTTTAAAACTCACAGACTGTCACATGCACAAAGTAGCAGCCCCTCTGCCTCTTCCCTCTTCCTGGATAAACTCAATCATTTTTAAAACTCACAGTGTCAAACGGACACACTTTCAGCCCCTCTGCCTCTTCCCTCTTCCTGGATTCACTCAGTCATTTTTAAAACTCACAATGTCAAAGGGACACACTTTCAGCCCCTCTGCCTTTTCCCCCTTCCTGGATACATTCAGACATTTTTAAAACTGACAGCCTGTCACATGCACATACTTCCAGCCCCTCTGCCTCTTCCCCCTTCCTGGATACACTCAGACAATTTTAAAACTGACATCCTGTCACACGCACAAACTTCCTGCCCCTCTGCCTCTTCACTCTTCCTGGGTTCACTCAGACATTTTTTAAACTCACATCCTATCACACGCACACACTTCCAGCCCCTCTGCCTCTTCCATCTTCCTGGATTCACTCAGTCATTTTTAAAACTCACAGCCTGTCACATGCACACACTACCAGCCCTTCTGCCTCTTCCCTCTTCCTGGATTCACTCAGTCATTTTTAAAACTCACAGACTGTCAGACGCGCAAACTTCCAGCCCCTCTGACTCTTCCCTCTTCCTGGATACACTAAGACATTTTTAAAACTGACAGCCTGTGACATGCACACAACTCCATCCCCTGTGCCTCTTCCCTCTTCCTGGATACACTCAGACATTTTAAAAACTCACAGACTGTCACATGCACACACATTTTCATCCCTTCTGCCTCTTCCCTCTTCCTGGATACCCTCAGAAATTTTAAAAACTCACAGACTGTCACACGCACATACTTCCTGCCCCTCTGCCTCTTCCCCCTTCCTGGGTTCACTTAGACATTTATAAAACTCACAGCGTGTCACACGCAGAAATTTCCAGCCCCTCTGCTTCTTCCCTCTTACTGGATTCACTCAGACCAACACTACAGATGGCATCTCCCGCCAGCACGGCTATCTAAAATGTTCAAAAATTTGGCCCCAAATTGCTGGAAGTGTAAAAAAACACCAGGAACCTTCTACCATATGTGGTGGACATGCAATGAGGCAAAAAAATATTGGAAAATGAACCAATCATGGTTAGAACAAATGGTGGGAGAACAAATTATGTTTAAACCAGAAACCTTTCTCCTAGGCATAATACCGGAGGGGTTTAAGAAAGATACACTCTATCTAATTATACATATACTGACTGCAGCACGCATAACCTATGCACAGCATTGGAAAAAAGAAAATACACCATCAGAGCTAGATATAATCAGAAAAGTGTTGGGCTGTGCAGAAGCAGATAGGCTCACTTTGGAACTCAAAAATAAAGGGGAATCAGAATATTTTGAGGTATGGAATAGATTTTATGACTGGTATAAGTTAAGATGACAAGACTGGAATAAACGTATATATGGCGATCGAACAGAAGGACAGACAATGTATTAAGTAGAATAACAGTTAATGGTTGAAACTAGCTGTACATAATGTGAATATATGATCACCCTGACCCCGCAGCATTGCATTGTTTTAAATGTAAAAACAATAAAAATATATATATAAAAAGACTCACAGCCTGAGCACCCAAACACTTCCAGCCCTTCAGCGTCTTCCCTCTTGGTGGATTCACTCAGATGTTTTTAAAATTCACAGCCTCTAAACACTCACACACTTCCAGCCCCTCTACCCCTTCCCTCTTCCTGGATTCACTCAGAGGGTTTTAAAACTCACAGCCTGAGCACCCACACACTTCCAGTCCTTCTGCCTCTTCCCTCTTCCTGGATTCACTCA
The DNA here is from genome assembly GCA_029891615.1 of Natrix natrix natrix. NCBI lineage: Eukaryota > Metazoa > Chordata > Lepidosauria > Squamata > Natricidae > Natrix > Natrix natrix. The sequence goes on from JAKRSK010007333.1 coordinate 140,901, forward strand.
GACCTTTTTAAGACTCACAGCAGGAGCACCCACACACTTCCAGCCCCTCTGCGTCTTCCCTCTTAGTGGATTCACTCAGATGTTTTTAAAAGTCACAGCCTCTGAACACTCACAAACTTCCAGCCCCTCTGCCCCTTCCCTCTTCCTGGATTCACTCAGACCTTTTTAAGACTCACAGCAGGAGCACCAACACACTTCCAGCCCCTCTGCCCCTTCCCTCTTCCTGGATTCACTCAAACGGTTTTAAAACTCACAGCCAGTACACACCCACACACTTCGAACCCCTCTGCCTCTTCCATATTCCCTGATTCACTCAGACGTTTTTAAAACTCACAGCTTCTGAATGCTCACACACTTCCAGCCCCTCTGCCTCTTCCCTCTTCCTGGATTCACTCAGACCTTTTTAAGACTCACAGCGTGAGCACAGGTCACACATTTCCAGCCCCTCTGCCTCTTCCCTCTTCCTGGATTCACTCAGACCTTTTTAAGACTCACAGCCTGAGCACCCACACACTTCCACTCCCTCTGCCTCTTCCCTATTCCCTGATTCACTCAGACGTTTTTAAAACTCACAGCTTCTGAACACTCACACACTTCCAGCCCCTCTGCCTCTTCCCTCTTCCTGGATTCACTCAGACCTTTTTAAGACTTAAAGCCTGAGCACCCACACACTTCCAGCCCCTATGCCTCTTCCCTCTTCCTTGATTCACTCAGACCTTTTCAAGACTCACAGGCTGAGCACAGGTCACACATTTCCAGTCCCTCTGACTCTTCTCTCTTCCTGGATTCACCCAGACGTTTTAAAAACTCACAGCTTCTCAACACTCACACACTTCCAGCCCCTCTGCCTCTTCCCTCTTCCTGCATTCACTCAGACCTTTTTAAGACTCACAGCATGAGCACAGGCCACAAACTTCCAGCCCCTCTGCCCCTTCCCTCTTTCTGGATTCACTCAGAAATTTATAAGACTCAGAGCCTGGGGGGATTCCGATAGCGACGGTCGTAGGGAGGGGCGGGCGCAAGGACACCAGAAGAACACACGGTCGGTTGGGAGACCGGGGCTGTTGGACACGCCCGGTCGCTTGTACCAACCCCCACAGTCTAGGTGGACAGGATCGGCAGAGCCTGGGCCTTAGGCTGATGTTATGTAATGCGAGGTCCGTGGTTAACAAGGCCCCCCTCATCAGGGACTTGATCTCTGAGGGGGAGCCGGACCTCGCAGGAAGAACGGAAACCTGGTTGGGCCCGGAGGGGGGGTTGCCCCTCGGGGAAATGTGCCCTCCAGGTTACCGGGTATTCCATCAGCCACGGGCCCAGGGTAGGGGCGGTGGGGTAGCGATAATCATCCGGGAAGATTTGGCTCCAAGAGAATTCACTGTGTCGCAGACATCTGGTTGTGAGTCTCTGGGCATGAAATGGGGCCCAGGGAGTCAGTTGGGTCTGTTGATAGTATACCTGGCTCCCCGCCATACATCAACGGCCCTGCCCGGACTCCTCGAGCTGATCGCGGAGATGGCGATTGAGACCCCCAAGTTATTAGTGATGGGGGATTTCAATCTGCCGTCGACGGGAGAGGTATCCGAGGCAGCCCGGGAATTCATGGCTTCCATGACAGCCATGGATCTGACTCAAGTAGTTCGGGACCCCACACATGAAAGAGGCCACATACTGGATCTTGTGTTTGTCTCCGACCAGTGGACGAGTGATCTGGGAAGAGGGAATTTGGTCATCACGCCCCTGTCATGGTCAGATCACTCACTTCTCCAACTGGACTTCCCTGGCACTACTCCCCGCCGCGGGGAGGCGGAACCAGACGGTCCCAGATGGTTCCGCCCCAGGCGTCTGATGGAACCAGATAGGTTCCAGGCGGAGCTTGGGCCACCTCCTGCAGACCTGTCCCGCTCCCGGGCAGAGGACCTGGTGGCCGCGTGGAACAGTGCGGCCGCCAGAGCCTTGGACCGGGTTGCGCCTTTGCGGCCTCTCCGATGGCAACGATCGACCCGGGCCCCCTGGTTTAACGGGGAGCTAAGGGCGATGAAACGCCACAGGAGACGCCTAGAGAACAAGTGGAGATCCTCCCGCTCCGAATCCGATCGAACACAGGTAAGAGCCTACTTAAGGACCTACCTTGTGGCAATAAGGGTGGCCAAACATCAATATTGTGCCACCCTTATAGCGTCCGCAGAGAACTGCCCTGCCGCCCTGTTTCGGGTGACAGCGGGACCCCCCATTGCAGGGCAGGGCAGAGGAGTTTGGGGAATACCTGCAGGATAAAATTGATCAGATCCGGAGGGGGTGGACCCACTCCAGTACTCCAGAGGGGGCGTCCGAGGCTAGTCTTGAGATTCCACACTGGGAGGAGTTTGACCCTGTTGTCACCGAAGATTTGGACAGGTTGCGCGGGCGACTGCGAGCCAACTCATGTTTACTGGACCCGTGTCCCTCCTGGTTGGTACTGGCTTCCTGGGAGGGTTCACGAGGCTGGCTACTGGGACTGGTGAACGCTTCGTTGGGTGAGGGCCTTTTACCAACCGCCTTGAAAGAGGCGGTGGTGAGACCCCTGCTCAAGAAGCCTTCTCTGGACCCAATGAAGCTAGCAAATTATCGTCCGGTCTCCAACCTTCCTTTTTTAGCGAAGGTTGTTGAGAGTGTGGTGGCTCAGCAGTTCCCGCGCCACCTGGAGGAAGATGATTATCTAGACCCGCGCCAGTCCGGCTTCCAGCCTGGTCACAGCACGGAGACGGCCTTGGTCGCGTTGGTGGATGATCTCTGGAGGGCAAAGGATGGGGGTTGTTCCTCCATCCTTGTCCTATTAGACCTCTCGGCGGCTTTCGATACCATCGACCATGGTATCCTATTGCGCCGTCTGGAGGGGTTGGGGATCGGGGGCACCGTATTGCGGTGGTTCCGCTCCTACCTCTCTGGCCGGACGCAATGTGTGTTGACAGGGGAGCAGAGGTCGACCCCGAGGCCCCTTACTTGTGGGGTCCCACAGGGGTCGATCCTCTCGCCTCTCCTGTTCAACACATATATGAAACCGCTGGGCGAGATCATCCGTGGTTTTGGGGTGAGATATCATCTGTACGCTGATGACACTCAGCTGTATATTTCCACCCCAAACCACCCCAACGAGGCTGTTGAAGTGATGTCCCGTTGTCTGGAAGCCGTGTGGGTCTGGATGGGTGACAACAGGCTCAGGCTCAACCCCTCCAAGACAGAGTGGCTGTGGCTTCCGGCACCCTGGTACTGTTGCGGCAGACTGTGACAGGAAACCTCAGTCAGCCAAACATAGGACTCGAGACCACAAGGTAAAAGAGAAACAGGTTTTTAATGATGCATCAGAGTTCAGAGCGTTTAACACTGCAAAGTCTGAACTGTCCTGGGTAGGCCAGGACAGAACTTTAATACCCCTTCAGACGTTTTGGGGGTTGCATAGGCGTGTTTGTCCAAAGGGTCAAGGGGAGGTACATTCGGTCAAGGGGAGGTACATTCTAGATTCATCATCATCACAACCTTTACAGTAAAATGTTACAAATATGCTCCTTGACATTTAGCAAAAACAGAAGTAAATTTGTTGACTAGAAGAAAAGAGAAGTTGAAAATGTTAACATTATACAGAAAAACAGAAAAACAGAAATAATGTGGTAGCCTAGGCGATCTCTACATAAAGGTGAGTAAAATACTAAATGCTACTTCCTTATTTCTTATCTTACAACATCTGTTTTTCTCTGTTCCCTTCCATAAAGTGTTTCCTAAGCGATGTGTCACTAAAATGCGTAATCTTTCCTATGCCAGCTACAGAAGTCCTTTTAATATGCAGACTTAATTAATGTTTTTATGAAGAAGTTCTATCAAGGAGTCTAGGGGCTCCTATACCCTTTAAATGAGGGGGTTATTTACCTGCTGTCTCAGTACAACCAGCACATTCCATCGCTGGCCATCGGGGATGAACAATTAGCCCCGGTGGAACGGCCACGCAATTTGGGCGTCCTCCTTGATGCCCGGTTGGCTATGGAAGATCATGTGGCAGCCGTGGCGAGGCGGACGTTCCACCAGGTTCGCCTGGTGCGCCAATTGCGACCCCTTTTGGACCGGGAGGCCCTGCACACAGTCACTCACGCGCTGGTGACGTCTCTCTTGGACTACTGTAATGCTCTCTACATGGGGCTCCCCTTGAGGTGCACCCGGAGACTGCAGTTGGTCCAGAATGCAGCTGCGCGGGTAATTATGGGGAGATCGAGGTTCTCCCATATAACACCGCTCCTGCGCGAGCTGCACCGGCTTCCTGTGGCCTACCGGGTGCGCTTCAAGGTGTTAGTTACCATCTTCAAAGCGCTCCATGGCATAGGGCCTAGTTACCTGCGGGATCGTGTCCTGCCCCATACATCCCTGCGGCCCATTCGCTCACACAGAGAGGGTCTCCTCCGGGTGCCGTCCTCTAGAGATTGTCAGAGGGCGGTGCCCAGGAGTAGGTCCTTCTCTGTGGCCTGCCCTACCCTTTGGAACGACCTCCCCCCAGACATCAGAAAAACAACCGATCTCCGCTCCTTCCGCAGTAAACTGAAGACCCACCTGTTTCGGCTAGCCGGCCTGGCATAACTCGACAACTTTTCCACCCCTAGGTCATATTTAATTGTTAATTTTAGTTTTTAAACTATTAATGTAATTGGGGCTTTAACCTTTTTCAGTATTGTAATTATTTATTTATTTTTTACCTCCTCTATACGACACTGTGCTGACTGTTGCTTGTGTACGTCGCCCCGAGTCCCTGTGGGGAGAGGGGGCGACTGATAAGTTTAAATAAATAAATAAATAAATAAATAAATAAATAAAACTCAATGTTAGGGTTCTAAATACCATGCAGAAATAAATCATTGTCCAAGGCAAAACATCCTTTAAGGTGCAATTTATTCCGCAGGCATGTTAGTACGGCTATGGAAAATTTCAACTCTGAATTACATCCTGTAAGTTCACCCAGTTGAGAGTTCATGATCTCTCCCCACACCCACAAATCCATCACATGTTCCAATCATCATCTTCCACGCTGGCATGTATACCAATCTTCTTCCGGCCAGGTGTCGAGGTGCTAAGACAAAAGATGACCTTGGCTTCTACAAAAGAATGTCAACAATCCATTCTACAATCCTACTCCTTTCTATTCCCCCCTCCCAATTACTACACTAATGAAACAGCATAGAGAATTATTAAAAAGTGTGGCAGGCCAAAGATCCTAAAAAGAATATAATTACAGGCCTGACAGGCGGCCTCTCCTCAAAAGAAAAACGTTTCCTGCAAAGAGAATAACATAAAAGTTAACATAACAAAATTAACCACCTCTTCTCCACCCAGGGGTCAACCCCTTGACTTCTCGGGAAACTTCCCATTGAATTGCTTTACTAACTTCTCCACTTTCAGGTTCCCACTGTTTACCCAATTAGCTTCAGACCAAGGGTAACCCTTCCAATGCATTAAGTACTGTAAGCAACCCCTATTCAGTCTGAACTCTACAATTTTTTCCACCTCAGATTGTGGTTCCCCTTCCATCACTAAAGGAGGAGATTGAGCTTGGGTGGATGCTCTTCTGTTAGACCCAATTACTGGTTTCAACAAGCTACAATGAAATTCTGGGTCAATTTCCCCTAGACTTCTGGGTAGACTGAGTTGAACTGTAACTGAGTTAACTATCTTCACTATTGGGAATGGACCTAGAAATTTTGGACCCAATTCCTTGCTAAGCATTTCTAATCTTATGTATTTGGTAGATACAAAAACATTGTCCCCCACACGGTAGGGGTTTAGGAGTGAGCGACGTTGATCATCTTGCTTCTGGTAGGCTTCTGCCGCAACTGCTAGAGCCTTCTTCGTATTCTCCCATCCTTTCTTTAGCATGTCCATCCATTCACTCAAAGACATGAAAGAAGGAGGTTGTCTAGGCAACTCAGGCATCAATCAATCAATCAATATTTATTTCTAAGCCGCACCCTCTCCCGAAGGACTCGGGGCGGCGTACAACAAAACAAATAAAATACAAAGTACAATACAATACAATACAAATCTGGACAGGACATACATATAACAAGGACGTATATAAGACGTATACAAGGAGGAGGTAGGCTGATAGCTAAAAAACAATTAAACAATTAACAATTAAAACAATTAAAAAGTCACATTATTTAAAACCCCAAAAAATAAATTCAATTGAATTACATTAATAAAAAACCCGTCAGGAGCGATATAGTTAGATCATGGTTGAGCCAGGCCAGCTACTTGGAATAGGTGGGTCTTGAGCTTAACTCTGAAGGAACGGAGGTCAGACGTAGTCCTAATATCCGGAGGGAGGTCATTCCACAGGGCTGGGCCCGCCACAGAGAAGGCTCTACTCCTAGGCGCCGCCCCTCGACACTGTCTGGTGGACGGCACCTGGAGGAGTCCCTCTCTGTGCGAGCGAATTGGTCGTAGGGATGTATGGGGCAGAATACGATCCCGCAAGTAACTAGGTCCTGAGCCATGGAGCGCTTTAAAGATAGTTATCAAAACCTTGAAACGCACCCGATAGACCACAGGAAGCCAGTGCAGCTCGCGCAGGAGAGGTGTCACATGGGAGTACTTCGTACTCCCCTTAATCACCCGCGCGGCCGCATTCTGGACCAACTGCAGTCTCCGAGTGCATTTCAAGGGGAGCCCCATGTAGAGAGCATTACAGTAGTCCAGGCGAGACGTCACCAGCGCATGGGTGACTGTGCGTAGGGCGTCCCGGTCCAATAGGGGGCGCAATTGGCGCACCAGGCGAACCTGGTGGAACGCCCCCCTGGCCACGGCTGTCACATGGTCATCCATGGACAGCCTGGCATCCAGGAGGACGCCCAAATTGCGCGCCCGCTCCACGGGGGCAAGTTGAATGCCCCCAATGGCCAGAGATGGAATTAACTGGTTGAACCGGGGGGCCGGAACCCACAGCCACTCCGTCTTGGAAGGGTTGAGCCTGAGTCGGTTGTCATCCATCCAGACCCGTACGGCTTCCACACACCGGGACATCACTTCGACGGCCTCGTTGGGGTGGTTCGGGGTGGAAATGTACAGCTGAGTATCATCAGCGTACAGATGATATCCCACCCCGAAACCACGGATGATCTCACCCAGCGGCTTCATGTATGTGTTGAACAGGAGTGGCGAGAGGACCGACCCCTGTGGCACCCCACAGGTAAGGGGGCTTAGGGTCGACCTCTGCTCCCCTGCCAACACACGTTGCGTCCGGCCAGAGAGGTAGGAGCCGAACCACCGCAAAACGGTGCCCCGGACCCCTAACCCCTCCAGTCGGTGCAACAGGATACCATGGTCGATGGTATCAAAAGCCGCCGAGAGGTCTAATAGGACCAGGATAGAGGAACAACCCCTATCTCTGGCCCTCCAGAGATCATCTACCAACGCGACCAAGGCCGTCTCTGTGCTGTGCCCGGGGCGAAAGCCGGACTGGCGCGGGTCTAGATAATCATTCTCCTCCAGATGTCGTGGGAACTGAGAAGCCACCACACTCTCTACAACCTTCGCCAAAAATGGAAGGTTGGAGACAGGACGATAATTGGCCAGCTCCGTAGGGTCCAGGGAAGGCTTCTTGAGCAAGGGTCTCACCACCGCCTCTTTCAAGGCGGCCGGAAGAGACCCCTCACCCAACGAAGCGTTCACTAGGCCCAGGAGCCAGTCGCGTGTAACCTCCCAGGATGCCAGTACAAGCCAGGAGGGACACGGGTCCAGTAAACATGTGGTAGGTCGCAGTCGTCCACGCAATCTGTCCAAATCCTCGATGACAACCAAGTCAAACTCCTCCCAAAAAGGTTTCTCAAGACTCGCCACTGGCGTCTCGACTGGGCCACTGAAGGGGACCCAATCCTTCCGGATTTGAGCGATTTTATCCTGCAGATATTTCCCAAATTCCTCTGCCCTACCCTGTAAAGGGGCCTCCCGCGGCCTCTGAAACAGAAGGGAGCGGGACACCCGAAACAGGGCGGCAGGGCGGTTCTCTGCGGATGCAATGAGAGCGGCACAATATTGGCGTTTGGCCGTTCTCAATGCCACTAGGTACGTCCTTAAATGGGCTCGTACCTGTGCTCGGTCAAATTCGGATCGGGAGGATCTCCAACGACTCTCTAGGCATCTCTTGCGGCGCTTCATCACCCTTAGCTCCTCGGTAAACCAAGGAGCCAGGGTGGATCGTTGCCGCCGGAGAGGCCGCAAAGGCGCCACCCGGTTCAAGGCCCCGGTAGTCGCATTATTCCACGCGACCACCAGGTCCTCTACCCGGGGGCGGGTCAGGGTTGCAGGAGGTGGCCCAAGCTCCGTCTGGAACCTATCTGGTTCCATCAGGCGCCTGGGGCGGAACCATCTAGTGTTTTCAGGTTCCGCCTCCCCGCAGCGGGGGGTAGCACCAGGGAAGTCGAGTCGGAGGAGTGAGTGATCTGACCATGACAGGGGAGTGATGGTTAAGTCCCCTCCTCCCAGATCACTCAACCACTGGCCAGAGACAAAAACAAGGTCCAGGGTGTGTCCTCCCTCGTGTGTCGGGCCCTGAATCAATTGAGTCAGGTCCATGGCTGTCATGGAAGCCATGAACTCCCGAACCCCCTCGGATGCTTCTCCCACCGATGGCAGGTTAAAATCCCCCATCACTAAGAGTTTGGGGGTCTCAACTGCCACCGATGCGATCAGCTCGAGGAGTTCAGGCAGGGCCGCTGATGTATAGCGAGGAGCCAGGTATACTATCAGCAGGCCCAACTGTCTCCCAGGGCCCCATTTCACAACAAGGGATTCACACCCGGACGTCTGTGGCACAGTGGACTCCCTAGGCTCTAAATCCTCCCGGATAATCGCTGCTACCCCACCACCCCTTCCCTGGGCCCGGGGCTGGTGAAATGCTAGGTAGCCTCGTGGGCACATTTCCACGAGGGGTAAACCTCCCTCGTGACAACTTCCATGCCACTGGTAATCTGGAAACCCGCTAATCCTCTGCTGCTGTGGACCGCATCGTTGTACGCCACTTCGGCGAAGGGTAGCAAGTCCGACCAGTTGTCGTGCTGATAGTCCACAAAACACCTGATGTTATGTTCCACCACCGCCTTGGCTCCCTCTGCTGCGCCGTTCATGCTGGGATGAACCTCTGAGCTCAATTCTTGTGTGGATCCAATGGATCTCAGGACCTCTCTCCAGAACTTGGCTGTGAACTGGACTCCGCGGTCTGAAATGATCCTCTTGGGTACTCCGTGCAGGCGATAAATGTGTTTCACAAACATTTTCGCTAATTCGTTTGCGGATGGCAATCCTGAGCAAGCAATGAAGTGTGCCTGCTTAGAAAACAAATCAATAACAGTCCAAATTACTTTATGCCCACTGCTGTCTGGGAGTTCCATGATGAAGTCCATTGCGACCTCTTCCCATTGCCGTTTCGGGCTCTCTGCTGCAGGTGCTGTAGGTTCTGGGCTCTTGGATCCAATCATCCACGGCTGGCCTTGTTCCTCCTCCGAGGCCTCCCCCTTGGTAGGACTCTTCATCACCTGAAGTTGGGGGTCCTCTTCCAGAGGTCGGTTGGGCATTTCCCCCTCCGAGGCCTCCCCCTTAGTTGGACTCTTGGTAGGACACTTCGTCACCTGAAGTTGGAGATCCTCTTCCAGAGGCTGTTGGCCCAGATGACTTTTCTGTGCGGGCATCTGGGCCCCTCTTAACACCGTGGCAATTGGTACACACGTTGTTCTTCGGCAATTCCCTCCTCCGAGGCCTCCCCCTTGGTAGGACTCTTTGTCACCTTAAGCTGGGGATCCTCTTCCAGAGGTCGTTTGCCCAGATGACTTTTCTGTGCTGGCATCTGGGGCCCTCTCTTTACCACCATGGCGACTGGTACACACATTTGTTCTTCGGCAATTCCCTCCTCCGAGGCCTCCCCCTTGGTAGGACTCTTCGTCACCATAAGTTGGGGATCCTCTTCCAGAGGTCGTTTAGGCTTTTCCCCCTCCGAGGCCTCCCCCTTAGTTGGACTCTTTGTCACCTTAAGTTGGGGATCCTCCTCCGGAGAATGTCTGCCCTTTTCCTCTTCCGAGGCCTCCCCCTTGGTAGGACACTTCCTCACCTTAAGTTGGGGATCCTCTTCCAGAGGTTGTTGGCCCAGATGACTCTTCTGTGGTGGCATCTGGGACCCTCTCTTTACCGCCGTGGTGGTTGGTGCGCACGTTTGTGGCATTGGGGCTGGAGCCAAGCACTCTGACGCTCTGTGGCCAAGTTGACAACAATGGTGGCATTTAATTGGGCCCCACGAGGAATGGAACCTAGTTACATCTCTAAACTCAGGAACCGTTTCATCACACTGCCTTGCTCTCCAACTTGCAGCTGCCCCCTTGGTAAACCCTTCTTCCATGGTGGAGATTGCTTCTCTGTAGGAAGGTGGAGTAAGAACCTTTTGGGGCATTGCAGATGCACCTTGTTCCGCTTCCCATCTTGCAGGCCTGGCTTTGGTAATCCCTTCTTCCATGTTGGTGATTGCTACTCTGTAGGAAGGTGGGGTAAGAACCACTTGGGGCCTTGCAGGCGCACATTTTCCCGCCATCCACAATGCAGGCCTCTGTTTGGTAATCCCTTCTTCCATGGAGATTTCTTCTCTGTAGGAAGGTCTGGTAAGAACCTTTTTGGGCCTTGCAGGGGAGACTGGAACCGGTGGGGAGGTCAATCCCTCGGTTGGCCACTGCCCAGCTTTCTGCCATGGTGCCATCTGCTGAGGGAGGGCAGGTGCCCACTGGCATCCCTCCCATCCATGACCTGGGGTTAAGACCCATCCCGGGGTTGCCTGCTTCACAGGTTGCAGCTCAACCAATGATGGCTGGCTAAGGGGTTTTACGTGCCAAGGACCCTCCTGCTGGCTTGGATGAGTTATGGGCCAAGTAGGTGCCCTCTGCTGGCTTGGAGCATTTCCCCATGCTGATGGCAAAGGAGTTGGTAAGTAGCATCTCTTCCATCCAAGTCCTGGGAGGAAAGCCCAATTTACTGCCCAATTTGCTTCATTTACTGGTTGCAGCCCCATTTGTGGTGGCTTGCAAGTGACAGATGCTGGAAAAATTCCTTCTTCCTGCCTCCTTTGAAATTCCCATTTTGAAAGGGAATCTCTCTCCCATCTAGTTGCAGGGTGACAAGCCATTTCATTTATTGCCATCTGGAAGGAGCCCAAACCTCTGTTCTAGGTTTTTTTTTTCCCCAAGCCTTGTTTCCAAGCTGGGGGGAAGGAGGGGGAGCATGCACTCACAATTTGCTGAAGAAATATTTCTGCGACCTTCCTTCGTCTTGTCGTGTCTCCTCCTGCATTCCTCCTGATGCAATTAAACTGGAAGCAGCATTCCATTGCCTTTGAAGTTCCGCACTCAGCTTCTTATCACCAAAAGCTTCTCATTTATTCTTCACTGATATTTACGCTGTCCCGGTCAGCATTGGGAATGCCGAGACCCCATCACCAGATCTTCCATCACCAGCCCTTCCCCCTTGATAGGGGGAGGGAGCTAGTGAAATATTTTTAAAGTAGAGAGTTGAAATAATGTTAGGGTTCTAAATACCATGCAGAAATAAATCATTGTCCAAGGCAAAACATCCTTTAAGGTGCAATTTATTCCGCAGGCATGTTAGTACGGCTATGGAAAATTTCAACTCTGAATTACATCCTGTAAGTTCACCCAGTTGAGAGTTCATGATCTCTCCCGACACCCACAAATCCATCACATGTTCCAATCATCATCTTCCACGCTGGCATGTACACCCATCTTCTTCCGGCCAGGTGTCGAGGTGCTAAGACAAAAGATGACCTTGGCTTCTACAAAAGAATGTCAACAATCCATTCTACAATCCTACTCCTTTCTATTCCCCCCTCCCAATTACTACACTAATGAAACAGCATAGAGAATTATTAAAAAGTGTGGCAGGCCAAAGATCCTAAAAAGAATATAATTACAGGCCTGACACTCACAGCTTCTGAACACTCACACACTTTCAGCCCCTCTGCCCCTTCCCTCTTCCTGGATTCACTGAGACCTTTTTAAGACTTAAAGCCTGAGCATCCACACACTTCCAGCCCCTCTGCCTCTTCCCTCTTCCTTGATTCACTCAGACCTTTTTAAGACTCACAGCCTGAGCACAGGTCACACTTTTCCAGCCCCTCTGCCCCTTCCCTCTTCCTGGATTCACTCAGAAATTTATAAGACCCACAGCATGTGCACAGGTCACAGATTTCCAGCCCCTCTACCTCTTCCCTTATTCACTCAGAACTTTTTAAGACTCACAGCCTGAGCACCCACACACTTCCAGTCCCTCTGCCTCTTCCCTCTTCCTGGATTCACTCAGACGTTTTTAAAACTCACAGCTTCTGAACACTCACACACTTCCATCCACTCTGCCTCTTCCCTCTTCCTGGATTCACTCAGACCTTTTTAAGACTCACAGCCTGAGCACCCACACACTTCCAGCCCTTCTGCGTCTTCCCTCTTGGTGGATTCACTCAGATGTTTTTAAAATTCACAGCCTCTAAACACTCACACACTTCCAGTCCCTCTGACTCTTCCCTCTTCCTGGATTCACTCAGACCTTTTTAAGACTCACAGCAGGAGCACGCACACACTTCCAGCCCCTCTGCCCCTTCCCTCTTCCTGGATTCACTCAAACGGTTTGAAAACTCACAGCCTGTACACACCCACACATTTCCAGCTGCTCTGCGTCTGCCCTCTTAGTGGATCCACTGAGACCTTTTAAAGACTCACAGCGTGAGCACAGGTCACACACTTCCAGCCCCTCTCCCTCTTCCCTCTTCCTGGATTAACTCAGACCTTTATAAGACCCACAGCCTCTGCACAGGTCACACACTTCCAGCCCCTCTGCCTCTTCCCTATTCCTGGATTCACTCAGACCTTTTTAAGACTCACAGCAGGAGCGCCAACACACTTCCAGCCCCTCTGCCCCTTCCCTCTTCCTGGATACGCTTAGACCTTTTTAAGACTTAAAGCCTGAGCACCCACACACTTCCAGCCCCTCTGCCTGTTCCCTCTTCCTGGATTCACTCAGACCTTTTTAAGACTCACAGCATGTGCAGAGGTCACACATTTCCAGCCCCTCTGCCTCTTCCCAGGGTGGATAAAGTGTTCAACAACCATGTTCTCCGTAGTGCCTTGATGAGAATATGGAAGAAGCACCGGCCCAATTGGGATTATAAAATACCGCTTTGGTTGGATCTTGCAGACACCATGGGGATTATGAATATTAAGTCACTCGGGGGTTGTTTATATAAAGATGTGCTTATTGCTGATGGGGGCGAATGGAAGTTAAAAACTTGGGAACAGCTGTTGGAAGAAGGAATTACTTTAAATTGGTTACATTACATACAGCTTCAGAAGAGATGGGAAGAAGATCGCAGGGTCGGCTTTATGGATAAAGAAGTGGAACTGATTAAGCAGATAAAAGAGATTGGTCCAAAACAAGTTAAAAGAATATATAATGTACTGTTAGAAAGAGACTCAGAAAGTGAATTGGTTAAGGATTGTATGATTAAATGGGCTCAGAATTTTGGTGAAGTGGTTATGTTGGAAACGTGGGAAAAAATATGGGTTCAGAATGTTAAATTTACACAGTCACAGAATTTAAGGGAGAATTTTTATAAAATGTTTTACAGATGGTATTTAGATCCTAAAAAATTATCATGCATGTACCCAAATGTTCAACCAAAATGTTGGAGATGCGGGTGTCTAGATGCTACCTTTTTTCATGTATGGTGGACTTGCAACAAGGTTAAAGCTTTTTGGATAAAAATATGGTGGGTTATGCAGAATGTATTTAAGAAAAGAATACAATTCACTCCACAAATGTTTTTATTGGGTATAGTTAAGGATTTTACCAAAGGGGAAACAAAATTGGCCTTGTATATGGTTACAGCAGCTAGGTTGTTGATTGCGCAACATTGGAAAAAAGATTTTTTGCCAACAATTGATCAATGGATTCAGAAGGTGGCGGGGTTCGCTGAAATGGCAAAAATTTCAGCTTTCTTAAAAGCTCAGAAACAGGAGGATTACACACAGGAATGGGCAAAATGGATTGATTATATACAGAATAAATACCAGACTAGGAGTTATTATCTAGCCTTTAGGTAAGAATGTTTAGACCGATAGATGATCAGAGTAAATAGTATATGGGATGTTTGGAATTATTAGAGTGGTATACAGCGGAAGTCAGGGGGGTGGGTTTGTGTGGGAGGTGGGGGAGGGTTAGGGTGGAGGGTGGGGTAATATATATGTATGAATAAATTAGAAGATGGGACTAATGAAACATTGTTAGGCTAGGAGAAATTTATATTAAGAGTTATAGATGTTAAATTAGCTTAGAAAATGATCAATGTGTTATTATTAATTTAAGACTAATCTATATAGTTTTTGTTGGGAGGAGAGGGGTTATGAGTAATCTATTTTAAGATGGGGGGTGGGGAGGGGGTAAAGTGTTTGGTATAATATTTGAATGTGAATTTTTGCGGGGGGGTATAGTATTTGTATGAGATTTATATTGTATGGAGGGGGGGGTGAAAAGGGGGAAAATTTGTTTGTACAAAACTCTTTTAATAAAAAAAAAAAAAAAGAAAACTCACAGCCTGTACACACCCACACATTTCCAGCTGCTCTGCGTCTTCCCTCTTAGTGGATCCACTGAGACCTTTTAAAGACTCACAGCGTGAGCACAGGTCACACACTTCCAGCCCCTCTCCCTCTTCCCTCTTCCTGGATTAACTCAGACCTTTATAAGACCCACAGCCTGTGCACAGGTCACATATTTCCAGCCCCTCTGCCTCTTCCCTTATTCACTCAGACGTTTTTTAATACTCACAGCTTCTGAACACTCACACACTTCCAGCCCCTCTGCCTCTTCCCTCTTCCTGGATTCACTCAGACCTTTTTAAGACTTAAAGCCTGAGCACCCACACACTTCCAGCCCCTCTGCCTCTTCCCTATTCCTGGATTCACTCAGACCTTTTTAAGACTCACAGCATGTGCAGAGGTCACACATTTCCAGCCCCTCTGCCTCTTCCCTCTTCCTGGATTCACTCAGACCTTTTTAAGGCTCACAGCCTGAGCACCCACACACTTCCAGCCCCTCAGCATCTTCCCTCTTAGTGGATTCACTCAGATGTTTTTAACAGTCACAGCCTCTGAACACTCACAAACCTCCAGCCCTTCTGCCCCTTCCCTCTTCCTGGATTCACTCAGGAATTTATAACACTCACAGCCTGAGCACCCACACACTTCCAGTCCCTCTGCCTCATCCCTCTTCCTGGATTCACTCAGAGGGTTTTAAAACTCACTGCCAGTACACACCCACACACTTCGAGCGCCTCTGCCTCTTCCCTATTCCCTGATTCACTCAGACGTTTTTAAAACTCACAGCTTCCGAATGCTCACACACTTCCAGCCCCTCTGCTTCCTCCCTCTTCCTGGATTCACTCAGACCTTTTCAAGACTCACAGCGTGAGCACACGTCACACATTTCCAGCCCCTCTGCCTCTTCCCTCTTCCTGGATTCACTCAGACCTTTTTAAGGCTCACAGCCTGAGCACCCACACACTTCCAGCCCTTCTGCGTCTTCCCTCTTGGTGGATTCACTCAGATGTTTTTAAAATTCACAGCCTCTAAACACTCACATACTTCCAGTCCCTCTCCCTCTTCCCTATTCCTGGATTAACTCAGACCTTTTTAAGACTCACAGCAGGAGCACCAACACACTTCCATCCCCTCTGCCCCTTCCCTCTTCCTGGATTCACTCAAACGGTTTTAAAACTCACAGCCTTTACACACCCACACATTTCCAGCCGCTCTGCGTCTTCCCTCTTAGTGGATTCACTCAGACCTTTTTAAGACTCACAGCCTGAGCACAGGTCATACATTTCCAGTCCCTCTGCCCCTTCCCTCTTCCTGGATTCACTCAGACGTTTTTAAAACTCACAGCCAGTACACACCCACACACTTCCAGCCCTTCTGCCTCTTCCCTATTCCCTGATTCACTCAGACATTTTTAAAACTCACAGCTTCTGAATGCTCACACACTTCCAGCCCCTCTGCCTCTTCCCTCTTCCTGGATTCACTCAGACGTTTTTAAAACTCACAGCCAGTACACACCCACACACTTCCAGCCCTTCTGCATCTTCCCTCTTCCAGGATTCACTCAGGAATTTATAACACTCACAGCCTGAGCACCCACACACTTCCAGTTCCTCTGCTCTTCCCTCTTCCTGGATTCACTCAGAGGGTTTTAAAACTCACTGCCAGTACACACCCACACACTTCGAGCCCCTCTGCCTCTTCCCTCTTCCTGGATTCACTCAGACCTTTTTAAGACTCAAAGCCTGAGCACAGGTCACACATTTCCAACCCCTCTGCCTCTTCCCTCTTCCTGGATTCACTCAGAGGGTTTTAAAACTCACAGCTTCCGAATGCTCACAAACTTCCAGCCCCTCTGCTTCTTCCCTCTTCCTGGATTCACACAGACCTTTTCAAGACTCACAGCGTGAGCACACGTCACACATTTCCAGCCCCTCTGCCTCTTCCCTCTTCCTGGATTCACTCAGACCTTTTTAAGGCTCACAGCCTGAGCACCCACACACTTCCAGCCCTTCTGCGTCTTCCCTCTTGGTGGATTCACTCAGATGTTTTTAAAATTCACAGCCTCTAAACACTCACATACTTCCAGTCCCTCTGACTCTTCCCTCTTCCTGGGTTCACTCAGTCCTTTTTAAGACTCACAGCCTGAGCACCCACACACTTCCAGTCCCTCTGCCTCTTCCCTATTCCTGGATTAACTCAGACCTTTTTAAGACTCACAGCAGGAGCACCAACACACTTCCAGCCCCTCTACCCCTTCCCTCTTCCTGGATTCACTCAAACGGTTTTAAAACTCACAGCCTATACACACCCACACATTTCCAGCTGCTCTGCGTCTTCCCTCTTAATGGATTCACTCAGACCTTTTTAAGACTCACAGCATGAGCACAGGTCACAAACTTCCAGACCCTCTGCGCCTTCCCTCTTCCAGGATTAACTCAGACCTTTATAAGACCCACAGCCTGTGCACAGGTCACATATTTCCAGCCCCTCTGCCTCTTCCCTCTTCCCTTATTCACTCAGACCTTTTTAAAACTCACAGCTTCTGAACACTCACACACTTCCAGCCCCTCTGCCTCTTCCCTCTTCCTGGATTCATCAGACGTTTTTAAGACTTAAAGCCTGAGCATAGGTCAAACATTTCCAGCCACTCTGCCCCTTCCCTCTTCCTGGATTCACTCAGAAATGTATAAGACCCACAGCCTGTGCACAGGTCACATATTTCCAGCCCCTCTGCCTCTTCCCTTATTCACTCAGACCTTTTAAAAACTCACAACTTCTGAACACTCACACACTTCCAGCCCCTCTGCCTCTTCCCTCTTCCTGGTTTCACTCAGACCTTTTTAAGACTCACAGCCTGAGCACCCACACACTTCCAGCCCCTCTGCCCCTTCCTTCTTCCTGGATTCACTCAAACGGTTTTAAAACTCACAGCCTATATACACCAACACATTTCCAGCCGTTCTGCGTCTTCCCTCTTAGTGGATTCACTCAGACCTTTTTAGGACTCACAGCCTGAGCACAGGCCACACATTTCCCGCCCCTCAGCCTCTTCCCTATTCCCTGATTCACTCAGATGTTTTTAAAACTCACAGCTTCTGAGTGCTCACACACTTCCAGCCCCTCTGCCTCTTCCCTCTTCCTGGATTCACTCAGACCTTTTTAAGACTCACAGCATCAACACAGGTCACACATTTCCAGCCCCTCTGCCTCTTCCCTCTTCCTGGATTGACTCAGACCTTTTTGAGACTCACAGCCTGAGCACCCATACACTTCCAGCCCTTCTGCGTCTTCCCTCTTGGTGGATTCACTCAGACCTTTTTAAAACTCACAGCTTCTGAACACTCACACACTTCCAGTCCCTCTGCCTCTTCCCTCTTCCTGGATTCACTCAGACCTTTTTAAGACTTAAAGCCTGAGCACACACACACTTCCAGCTGCTCTACGTCTTCCCTCTTAGTGGATTCACTGAGACCTTTTAAAGACTCACAGCGTGAGCACAGGTCACACACTTCCAGCCCCTCTGCCTCTTCCCTATTCCTGGATTCACTCAGACCTTTTTAAGACTCACAGCAGGAGCGCCAACACACTTCTAGCCCCTCTGCCCCTTCCCTCTTCCTGGATTCACTCAAACGGTTTTAAAACTCACAGCCTGTACACACCCACACATTTCCAGCTGCTCTGCGTCTTCCCTCTTAGTGGATTCACTCAGACCTTTTTAAGACTCACACCCTGAGCACAGGTCACACATTTCTAGCCCCTCTGCCCCTTCCCTCTTCCTGGATTCACTCAGACCATTTTAAGACTCACAGACTGAGCTCAGGTCACACATTTCCAGCCCCTCTGCCCCTTCCCTCTTCCTGGATTCACTCAGACGTTTTTAAAACTCACAGCCAGTACACACCCACACACTTCCAGCCCTTCTGCCTCTTCCCTATTCCCTGATTCACTCAGACGTTTTTAAAACTCACAGCTTCTGAATGCTCACACACTTCCAGCCCCTCTGCCTCTTCCCTCTTCCAGGATTAACTCAGACCTTTATAAGACCCACAGCCTGTGCACAGGTCACATATTTCCAGCCCCTCTGCCTCTTCCCTCTTCCCTTATTCACTCAGACCTTTTTAAAACTCACAGCTTCTGAACACTCACACACTTCCAGCCCCTCTGCCTCTTCCCTCTTCCTGGATTCATCAGACGTTTTTAAGACTTAAAGCCTGAGCATAGGTCAAACATTTCCAGCCACTCTGCCCCTTCCCTCTTCCTGGATTCACTCAGAAATGTATAAGACCCACAGCCTGTGCACAGGTCACATATTTCCAGCCCCTCTGCCTCTTCCCTTATTCACTCAGACCTTTTAAAAACTCACAACTTCTGAGCACCCACACACTTCCAGCCCCTCTGCCTGTTCCCTCTTCCTGGATTCACTCAGACCTTTTTAAGACTCACAGCCTGAGCACCCACACACTTCCAGCCCCTCTGCCTCTTCCCAGGGTGGATAAAGTGTTCAACAACCATGTTCTCCGTAGTGCCTTGATGAGAATATGGAAGAAGCACCGGCCCAATTGGGATTATAAAATACCGCTTTGGTTGGATCTTGCAGACACCATGGGGATTATGAATATTAAGTCACTCGGGGGTTGTTTATATAAAGATGTGCTTATTGCTGATGGGGGCGAATGGAAGTTAAAAACTTGGGAACAGCTGTTGGAAGAAGGAATTACTTTAAATTGGTTACATTACATACAGCTTCAGAAGAGATGGGAAGAAGATCGCAGGGTCGGCTTTATGGATAAAGAAGTGGAACTGATTAAGCAGATAAAAGAGACTGGTCCAAAACAAGTTAAAAGAATATATAATGTACTGTTAGAAAGAGACTCAGAAAGTGAATTGGTTAAGGATTGTATGATTAAATGGGCTCAGAATTTTGGTGAAGTGGTTATGTTGGAAACGTGGGAAAAAATATGGGTTCAGAATGTTAAATTTACACAGTCACAGAATTTAAGGGAGAATTTTTATAAAATGTTTTACAGATGGTATTTAGATCCTAAAAAATTATCATGCATGTACCCAAATGTTCAACCAAAATGTTGGAGATGCGGGTGTCTAGATGCTACCTTTTTTCATGTATGGTGGACTTGCAACAAGGTTAAAGCTTTTTGGATAAAAATATGGTGGGTTATGCAGAATGTATTTAAGAAAAGAATACAATTCACTCCACAAATGTTTTTATTGGGTATAGTTAAGGATTTTACCAAAGGGGAAACAAAATTGGCCTTGTATATGGTTACAGCAGCTAGGTTGTTGATTGCGCAACATTGGAAAAAAGATTTTTTGCCAACAATTGATCAATGGATTCAGAAGGTGGCGGGGTTCGCTGAAATGGCAAAAATTTCAGCTTTCTTAAAAGCTCAGAAACAGGAGGATTACACACAGGAATGGGCAAAATGGATTGATTATATACAGAATAAATACCAGACTAGGAGTTATTATCTAGCCTTTAGGTAAGAATGTTTAGACCGATAGATGATCAGAGTAAATAGTATATGGGATGTTTGGAATTATTAGAGTGGTATACAGCGGAAGTCAGGGGGGTGGGTTTGTGTGGGAGGTGGGGGAGGGTTAGGGTGGAGGGTGGGGCAATATATATGTATGAATAAATTAGAAGATGGGACTAATGAAACATTGTTAGGCTAGGAGAAATTTATATTAAGAGTTATAGATGTTAAATTAGCTTAGAAAATGATCAATGTGTTATTATTAATTTAAGACTAATCTATATAGTTTTTGTTGGGAGGAGAGGGGTTATGAGTAATCTATTTTAAGATGGGGGGTGGGGAGGGGGTAAAGTGTTTGGTATAATATTTGAATGTGAATTTTTGCGGGGGGGTATAGCATTTGTATGAGATTTATATTGTATGGAGGGGGGGGTGAAAAGGGGGAAAATTTGTTTGTACAAAACTCTTTTAATAAAAAAAAAAAAAAAAGAAAACTCACAGCCTGTACACACCCACACATTTCCAGCTGCTCTGCGTCTTCCCTCTTAGTGGATCCACTGAGACCTTTTAAAGACTCACAGCGTGAGCACAGGTCCACACACTTCCAGCCCCTCTCCCTCTTCCCTCTTCCTGGATTAACTCAGACCTTTATAAGACCCACAGCCTGTGCACCGGTCACATACTTCCAGCCCCTCTGCCTCTTCCCTTATTCACTCAGACGTTTTTTAATACTCACAGCTTCTGAACACTCACACACTTCCAGCCCCTCTGCCTCTTCCCTCTTCCTGGATTCACTCAGACCTTTTTAAGACTTAAAGCCTGAGCACCCACACACTTCCAGCCCCTCTGCCTCTTCCCTCTTCCTGGATTCACTCAGACCATTTTAAGACTCACAGCCTGTGCACAGGTCACACATTTCCAGCCCCTCTGCCTCTTCCCTCTTCCTGGATTCACTCAGACCTTTTTAAGGCTCACAGCCTGAGCACCCACACACTTCCAGGCCCTCTGCATCTTCCCTCTTAGTGGATTCACTCAGATGTTTTTAACAGTCACAGCCTCTGAACACTCACAAACCTCCAGCCCTTCTGCCCCTTCCCTCTTCCTGGATTCACTCAGGAATTTATAACACTCACAGCCTGAGCACCCACACACTTCCAGTCCCTCTGCCTCATCCCTCTTCCTGATTCACTCAGAGGTTTTAAAAC
>JAKRSK010007334.1:0-87949 GCA_029891615.1 Natrix natrix natrix
TGTTGACTGACTCATCAGGCTTGACCGGGTGTCAGCGTTCCAAATATCATGCAGAATTAAATCATTGTCCAAGGCAAAGTAGTCCTTAAAACTCCAATTTAATAAGACAGGCATGTTGGCATTAAGCTGGTGAAATTTCAACTCTAAGGTACATCCGGTGAATTCCCCAAGTTAAAAGTTCATCATCTATCCCCACACCCCATAATTCATCACATGGTCCAATCTTCATCTTCCACTCTGGCATGTACACCCCTCTTCTTCCGGCCAGGTGTCGAGGTGCGGAGACAAAAGACGACCTTGAGCTTCTAAGAAATCCATAACAATACATTCCACAATCCTACTCCTTTCTATTCCCCCCTCCCAACTACTATACCAATGAAACAGCATAATATGTATGTTTTAATTATGTGGCAGGCCAAAGATCCTAAAAGGAACAGAATTACAGGCCTGACAGGCGGCCTCTCCTCAAGAGAAAACCGTTTCCTGAAAAGAGAATAACATAAATGTTAACTATCAAAATTTAACCACCTCTTCCTCCCCCAGGGGGACCCTTTGGCTTATCAGGGAATTTCTCATGGAATTGCTTCACTAATTTATCTGCTTTCAGATCCCAACTTTTCACCCACGTAGCTTCTGACAAAGGGTATCCCTTCCAATGCACTAAATATTGTAAACGACCTCTATACAGCCTGGAATCTAATATTTTTTTCACTTCATAATGTGTTTCCCCTTCTACCACTACGGGAGGAGGTGGAGTTTGGGTGGATGGTCTTGTGCTAGACTCCCTTACCGGCTTCAATAAGCTACAATGGAATACCGGGTAAATTTTCCCTAAGAGTCTGGGTAGGCTGAGTCGAACTGTAACTGGGTTAATTATCTTTTCTATTGGGAAAGGACCTAGAAATTTTGGACCTAATTTCTTACTAGGCATCTTTAATCTTATGTATTTAGTAGACAAAAAAACTTTGTCCCCCACTCGAAAGGGGGGTTGTAGGGAACGATGTTTATCAGCTTGCTTCTTGTAGGCTTCTGCCGCATCTGTTAGCGCCTTTTTGGTATTCTCCCATCCCTTCTTTAGTGCCTCCAGCCATTCATTCAGGGACATGGATGAGGGAGGTTCCTTAGGTAGTTCAGGCATGGGAACGAATTCCATGCCACTGGTAATCTGGAAAGGAGTTAATCCGGTACTGCTGTGAACCGTATTATTATATGCTACTTCAGCGAAAGGTAGCAAGTCCGACCAATTGTCTTGCTGATAGTCCACATAACACCGGATATACTGTTCCACCATTGCATTGGCCCTCTCTGCTGCCCCATTTGTGCTGGGATGAAATGCTGAGCTGAGTCCCTGCGTGGACCCGATCGATTTTAGGAATTCTCTCCAGAACTTGGCGGTGAATTGAACTCCGCGATCTGAAATGATCCTTTTCGGAACTCCATGTAGGCGATAAATGTGTTTCACAAACATTTTCGCTAATTTCTTTGCGGATGGTAGGCTTGAACAAGCGATAAAGTGTGCTTGCTTGGAAAACAAATCAATAACTGTCCAGATTACTTTATTACCACTGCTATCTGGAAGTTCGACAATGAAGTCCATTGCTATCTCTTCCCATGGTCGGCTAGGGTTGGCCACTTGTTGTAGTAGTCCAGGGGGCTTTCCCGGACGGGTTTTCATTGTTGCACAAGTAGCACAGCTTTTTACATAATCTTCCACCTCCGACCTCATCTTTGGCCACCAAAATTGACGTCTAGCGAGGTGGAGAGTTTTCAGGAATCCGAAATGACCTCCTAGTTTCGCATCATGACTCCGCTGTAGCACTTGCAATCTCATTTCTGCAGGGACGTACAGTTTGGATCCCTTCCAGGCTACGCCATCATTAATCGTTAGGATGTCTTTGTTGTTGTTGAACCATGGGTCTGTCTGGAGGGCTGCTTTCAGTTCGGTTCTCAGTTTATCTTGGCTTCGACTGGTGACTTGAGCTGCCTTTTGGTGAGAAGGAGATATGATGGGGTGGAAAATTTCTTCCTTCTTACTGTCAAACTGGGGTTTTCTCGACAGTGCATCTGCTAATAAGTTCTTCCCTGCGGGGATGTGTTTAATTTCAAATTTGAACCTTTGGAAATATTGGGCCCAACGGACCTGTTTGGGGGATAACTTTCGATGGGCAAGGAGAGTTTCGAGGTTTTTATGATCAGTCCATACCTCGAATGGTATATCCCCCCCTTCCAGGAGATGCCTCCAGGTGAGCATGCTCCATCTGATCGCGAATGCCTCCTTCTCCCAAATGGGCCACCTTCTTTCCGTAGTGGTGAGTTTCTTGGAGATGTAAGCGCATGGTAAGAGGTGGCCTTCTTTATTCTTTTGTAGTAGCACCGCAGCTATCGCGACATCACTGGCATCCGTTTGGATTATGAAAGGTCGCTCTGGATCGGGGTGTTGCAATATGGGTTCTTGGGCAAAGAGCCGTTTTAATTTCTCAAAAGCCTTTTGACAGTCGATTGTCCATTTTAATGGTTGGTTTGCTTTTGGTTTAGTAGGGGAAGGCCCCGTTCTTAATAGGTCAGTCAATGGTAGGGCAATTTCAGCAAAGGTTGGAATAAACTGCCTATAAAAGTTTGCAAATCCAAGGAAGCTTTGTAATTGTTTGCGAGTGCTTGGAGGTTTCCAATCTAACACCGCTTTCACTTTTTCTGGGTCCATTTCTACTCCTTCATTGGAGATACGATATCCCAGATAATCTAGCGAGGTCTTGTGGAATTCACACTTTGACAATTTTGCATAAAGTTTGGCAGCTAGAAGTTTTTTCAGGACTTGCCGTACCAGTTTCACATGTTCTTCCATGGTCTCAGAGAAGATCAAGATGTCATCTAAATAAACGAGTACTCCGCGGTACAGGTGGTCGTGTAGCACTTCATTTATGTACTGCATGAATACTGCGGGTGCTCCTTGTAGTCCGAAAGGCATGACTTTATATTGGAAGCTGCCTAAGGGAGTATTAAAAGCGGTCTTCCACTCATCCCCTTTCCGGATTCGTATACGGTAATACGCCTCTCTCAAATCCAGCTTGGTGAAGATCTTTCCCTTAGCCAAGTGGTTCAACATATCTTTCATGAGAGGGAGGGGATAGGTATTCTTTTCGCATACCGCATTCAAAGCTCGTAAGTCCACACAGAGGCGAACCCCCCCATCTTTCTTTTCCCTGAAGAGCACTGGGGCTGCTACTTTTGATTTTGCTGGTTCAATAAACCCTCTTTTCAAATTGGTGTCGATGTACTTCCTCAATTCTATCATCTCTTTAGGCGTCATAGAGTACATTTTGGGCTTTGGTAAGGTTACCCCAGGTTTGAACTCTATGGCACAATCTGTGGCGCGGTGAGGTGGAAGGTAGTTTCCGTCTTCCTCACTGAACACCTCCGCCAGATCCCAATAGATCTTTGGGACTCGTTGGATTCCCGGAAGTTTAGTGTCTGCTGCGGTTGCTGCAGGTTCTGGATGGGTTGGGCTGTTAGGTTCCAATGTTCCTGGGTGGCCTTTTGGTTCCACTGGTGGTAACGGCCCAAGTCCAATAGTCACCTTTCTAACGCCATCCTCCCACTTTATGGTAGGTTCCCACTTGTCCAACCATGCAAGCCCTAGGATAACTGACTCCTGCATTCCAGGGGCCACGATGAATCTGAGGAACTCATAGTGGCGGCCTATCACCAGTTTTACTAACTCAGTGATCTTTGTAGCCGGAGCTCCCCCAATTAGGGTTCCATCCACTTGCTCAAACGGAATGGGTTGTTTCAGGGGTCTGGTGCGTATACCTAGTTGCTCCACTATTGACATGCTGATTAAGCATCGGGTGCAGCCGGTATCTATAATCACCCCAACTTCCCCTTCTACCCCCGTTTTCGGTATTTGGAGTTTGGCTTTTATTTGGAAGGGGCGGATAGGTGCACTCACCATTGGGTCGTCTTCTGGGTTTCCTTCCCCTTCCTCCTCTGAAGTGTCCAGGGCGTTTTCAGTGGTTCCGCTCTCTGCCCCTGCTGGCTGTTGTGCCAGACGACTTTTTTCTGGGGGTTTTCTGGGGGTTTTCTTGACTGTGCTGGCAGGTGGTTGGCGTGGTTGTGGAACTGGGGCTGGAGCCCAGCATGTAGATGCCCGGTGGCCAAGCTGACCACAACGGTAGCACTTTATTTTGGGGGCCCAGGAACGAGGGGTTGGCGGGAGCTTTTCAGTTTGCTGCCTCTGCGTTCGGTGGGCTAACGGTTTTTTTTCAGGGGTTCTGGTACCAGGCTTTGGATAGGTATTAATCTCGTGGTCCAGTATGATTGCAGTGGTGTACCATTCTTGGATACGATCTGGGGTCCCCCTTACGGCACAAGCTTGTTTCAGTTTGGGATCTAAGGCCTTTTTGAACGTATAGACCAATAGTCTCTCTGGCCAGTAACGTAGTCTTCCAGCTATTCTCCGGAATTCCCAAACTAATTCTTTGACCGGCCGACCCCCCTGTCGTAATTCCTGGATCTGGTCTTCAGCATCTACCTGTTGGGCCACATCGTAAAATCGGGCCCGCATCAGTTGGATGAACCCCGTTATGTCATCTAACTCAGGAGCTGCTTCTTCATGGAGTTCCGCTATCCATTGTGCTGCCTCTCCTTCATTCATCCCCTCTGCTATTTCTTGGATCAGTTCTCGATCCGTCAGGTATTGTGGGCCTACTTGGTCAACGTATGCCAACACTCGATTCATAAAGTAAGCTAGTTTGTCTCGGCTGCCATCATAGGTTGCACGGAACCTTGGGGGTGTGGGAGGAGGAGGGGGTGCTTGTGGTTGAACCTGAGCAACCTGTTGGCCTGCTGCTTGGGGTGGTAAGCTTCTTTGTGGGGCCACACCCATCGGTTGGGCAAAAGCCTGCTGAGGCATTGGTGGGGGGGCTGGGCCCGGTGGTGGTCCCATTCCTTGGCTCTGCCTCTGAGCAGCTATTTGGGGTGGCGCCATTGGTTGGGAAGGGGCAGGCGTCCACTGGCATTGAGCCCATCCATGACCCGGGAAGAAAGCCCAACCTGAATTGGCTGGATTGATGGGTCCAGAGCCATCGCTTTGCAGAGGGGGGGAGGTGAAAGTGTTCCAGGCCCCTTTCGGCTGGTTAAGTTTTACTTCCCAACTTTTTTTCACTCCAAGAGGGGAGGGTGCTGATTCGCTGATGGCTGTGTGGAAAGACCCAAGGTCTCCGCTCCACTGCGCAGCAGTTTCTCTGCTGGGGAAGGATAATGTGGGCTTTGCTAGCCTCCACCCGGGTGGTTCTGGGGGCCCCAGGGGTTTTTGTTCACTCACATTTAGGCGTCGGAATTGGTCCTGAAGGCCCATCAAAGACTGGCTGCGTGAGAGTGACTGAGATCTCCATTCATTTGCTCTTCTCCCCATGCTCCAGCCGTCTGTCAGAGTTCCCTTGGGGGGCCCCCCTCCTTCCAGCAGGCATTCCTGAGAAGCAATAAATCCCGAAACTTCCTCTCGCAGGTCTAACTCCGTCTGTGAGGAAAATCTTGGTTTCGGTTCCTTTTCCCTCGCCTCTGCCTGTTGAACTATTTCTTTAGAAGGTGCATAGATAGTCTCGACAAAAATAAGCGATCCATCATCCTTAGCTTTCTCTGCTGCATTCTTTCCCTCCTCCATCTTCACTGAAATTTCGTCCTGCCCAGGGTTGGGTCAGAACTGGGATTCAGTACCCCGATGAAAGAAAAAAATTTATGGGAGAGTTGAAATAATGTCAGCGTTCCAAATATCATGCAGAATTAAATCATTGTCCAAGGCAAAGTAGTCCTTAAAACTCCAATTTAATAAGACAGGCATGTTGGCATTAAGCTGGTGAAATTTCAACTCTAAGGTACATCCGGTGAATTCCCCAAGTTAAAAGTTCATCATCTATCCCCACACCCCATAATTCATCACATGGTCCAATCTTCATCTTCCACTCTGGCATGTACACCCCTCTTCTTCCGGCCAGGTGTCGAGGTGCGGAGACAAAAGACGACCTTGAGCTTCTAAGAAATCCATAACAATACATTCCACAATCCTACTCCTTTCTATTCCCCCCTCCCAACTACTATACCAATGAAACAGCATAATATGTATGTTTTAATTATGTGGCAGGCCAAAGATCCTAAAAGGAACAGAATTACAGGCCTGACAGCGGGGTCACAATAGGGGTCTCCCAGTGAGCATGGTTAACTGGTTCTAGGATTCCCTGGCTCACGAGTTTGTCAATTTCCCTGTCAATTTTAGGGCGGAGAGAAAAAGATACTCTCCTGGGTTTCAGCCTTATTGGCGCTATGTTGGGGTCCAAGCTAAAGGAGATTGGTGTCCCCACATACTTACTGAGACTGGTACTGAAGACGTCCTCGAACTCCTTAAAGAGTTCGTCTCAGCGCCGTCTTCTTTCATGGAGTTGATCCTGGTCACTTCCAACCCCAGGGCTTGGAACCAATCAAGCCCCAGGAGGTTGCTGGCCATGGTCATGGGAAGCTTTCTGCAGAACTCCTTGAATCACACCCGGAAGGTGCCCTGGCCTATGATGGGGACATGGTTCCCCTGATAGTCTCGCAGGCTGATATCAGGGGTGCAAAGGTGCTGCTTTTTCAAGCTCGGGATGGCTTGCTTCAGGGTCGACCATGACATGATTGTTAATGATGATCCAGTGTCTATCTCAAGCTCACAGGGAGTGCCCTCTATGAGGACAGTGATCTTCAGTATTTTTGGCCACCTAGTGCAGACTTGTCCTATCACAGTGTGATAGGTAACCTTTGTTTCTCTCTCTGGGCGCTCTGGTGGTTTCTGCCAGGCCCCTGGGGTGGGCCTCTGTTGGCAGCTCAGAGTATTTTTTTGCTGCCATGTGTTGGCAGGGAATTCGCTCTGGCACACTTTGGCAATGTGCACCTTTCGTTCGCAACTCTGACAGGTTGCGTCTCGGAAATGGCAGGTACACTGGGCATGGTCTCCTCCACAGCTTGCGCAAGGTGGCAAATGCGAGTTGAATTTTTGCGCTGGCTTCATGCTGCTACTGCACATGTGGTAGCTGTGATCTTCTTCGCTGTCAGAGTGCTCGGGCTCTGCGGCCTTGTGATGGATGCACATTTGTTTCTGCACGGCTTGTGGCATGTTTTGTTGGTGCTGTAAGGTCTCCGTTGACTTGTCTGCTGATTCGGACACTCTGGCCTCATCAAGTGCGATCTGTGGAGACAGGTTTGATCTGGCAAGCAATCTTCTCTGCAGATTAATGTCCTGCACACTGCAGATTATGTGGTCTAATATTTAGTCATCCAGGTCACAGAAATTGCAATAGGCTGCTGCCTTATGAAGCACCGCCACGTACTCATTGATTGATTCACCCTCGCTCTGGTTCCTAATATTGAATTTGTGGCAGTGAACGTGCCTCGATGGTTTGGGCGCATAGTGGGTTTTCAAAGTCTGTTGTAATGCTGCCCAGGGAACCGCTTGGAGCGGGGTTGGCTCCGACATGTTCTTCGCTATTTCAAAAACCTCTTGGCCGCAGTACCCCAGAAAGAGGTTCTTCTTTCAGCTTTCAGGGACACCCATGAGGTCGTTTGCCTCGAGGAAGCATTCAAATCGTAGCATGTACGATTCCCAGTGTTCGGCCACCGGATCATACGGTGTGCATGGCCATTTTCGTACAGAGGGTGATTCGAGTTTGCTGCTCAAAATAGTCGCTCTCCACGCTGAGAGTTCCAGGCTGGATCTACTTGCTGGATTCACTGTTCTTTTTCGCCTATTTGCCTTCCAATTCCACCTTTGTTGCCAGTGTTAGATTGTGTATTGAGAAGGCAGACACAGGCTTATAGCAACAACAGCTCTTTATTAACAGTAGAACAGTATGTACAATCCAGCAACTGCTTGGTCTGACAGCAGCCCTTTTATAGGGATCGGTCAGACCTCTCAACTAATTGAACCTCTGTTCCCGCCAAAACAGAGGACCTTGATGGAAACCATAATAGTTAGGATGAATATCTAACAAAAACCATTGGTTTAGGAGAGAGTTATGTCAGCAATTGCCTTCTTTTAACAAAAAGACACATTGAGGGAGTTAAAAAGAAAATGTGTCTGGATATACTTTGGGGACTTCTTGGTTTTAAAACTGAAATAATTCAGTTGCTGGAATTCTAACCCATCCTTTTCTTCTGAATAAACTTTATTAAAAGGGCTGTGAGAATTGTGCTTGGAAAAGAATCACTTTCAGTTTTAGGCAGATACCAAGAGCTTGACTGATCTTTGCATGTGCGCAAAGGCCCGTTTCCAGCTGAGTGGTTAGCCAAATCAAGTGCATCAATTCATAATATTGAATCAGTGTTTCCCAAATTTTGGAACAATCTGAAGTTAAATTATTATAATAGCCCATGTGCAGAAAATGCTGGAAAGCCCAGTTATGCCTCTTTCCACCATCCTGGTAAATATATTCATTTTATATCTTGGTATGATAATAACCTTCCATATTGATTTCAGGTTTCTGAAATATGAAAAAAAATACAATAATAACAGATGTTTTATTTTTAGTCATACATACACATATAGTCACAAAGGAAATAAAACAGTATTGTAGAGCCTATTGACTGATTCAGAGCTCATAATCACACAGTGGTTGAGAGAAATAAGATAAATGATACACAAGGCTTGGTTGCTTTGGGTATGTAAAAGAATTTAGTGTGTATACTGAGGGGAGGAAAGCAAGATTTTAATCTGTTCATTGGTTACCCTGGTATAGGGTCTCCTACTTGAGCAGGGGGTTTGACTATAAGACTTCCAAGGTCCCTCCCAACTCTGTAGTTCTGTTATATCCTGAGATAATTAACTAGTGGTTAGAAGGGGGAGAGGGGAGAGAAGAGAGTTGCTCATTTAGTTTCAGGATACAGGAGTTTCACTCCATATATTTGGGAGCTGCCCTAACTAGTTGAAGGACCGGCAGATACATAAATGTTTTAAATAAGCAAACAAATACATTTCCAAATCTCAGATTTTTGTTCATCCATCTGTCAGTCATCTATGTTATGCGCCATTCCATTTCCCATAAACTCCAAGCATAAGGAAGAATCTAAAAATATTTCATTTCACTGCATTTTCTCTCTGGTTAGAAGGTGAATACACTGTTCCCTGCTCACTTAATAGCAAAGTTCAGTTCACTCACAGGATGTGTTCTATCTAGGAGTGTGTGTTTGTATTCTGCGTGCTAAAATGACTGTTTATTCATCCTTACTCCTATCCAATTCTTCACAGATATCAGACTTGTTTTATAATCATTTCTGAATATACGTATCTTTGCCAGCTCAGTAGCCCAGAACAGATGTTGATTGTTACTCAAATACCAGAAAATCTTGCAGTCTTTGCTTCTATCTGTCAAAATCATTCCCAACCAGAGATGACATGAATCCTTTGGGGAATCCACAGATATCGAAAAATATAGTCACATCCATTACCTTTGCTCTGTTTCAGACAAATGCAGGATGAGCTATTACTACTTGCATGCCTTCAAGGGCAATGGATATGCCTACAATTTCATTCAATAGCACTTCCAATTTGCTTTGTGCCTACTTGAGTCAGTTTGCAATATTCGATCTGTCTTTTCCTAGGCTCCAACTTTGCATGGTGTCCTTTGAGGTTATCACTTTTCATTTAAGCAAGTGCATTCCAATATGTAGAATTGTATATTAGGTTCTTCTAACACAATGGAAATCAAAGGCTTTGAAATTGAGTTCTGTGGCCAGGAGAGAAAGCAATGAAATATGCCTTCAGAGAAATGCTTTTCAGAGTATATCCCCATAGTGGCAGGAGGTTGCCTTATTAATTACTTTTAAGGGTTAAAATGTCATTCTCTTTTTCTCATCCACATTCTAATTTAGTGTCAAATAGCAATAGTATTTACATTTATATACCACTTCACAGTGCTTTACAGCTTTCTTTAAGCGGTTTATAGAGTCAGCATCTTGTCCCCAACAATATGAATCCTCATTTTTTTCCCCATTTTTAAAAATTATTTTAATTAAACAAAAACACACAAAAAAGAATCATCCTTCATTACATCTTGTAGAAAGTGTGTCAATTGGTTACAAATAGATTATGTGTGTTACTACCGCAATCATTATTTATACTTCCTTCATATTGAATTGTACATTTTAAATGAAGAATATGTTTTTTTACTATCAATGTACCACCATTCTCATTTAGCTAGAATTATTTAAACATGCTTTTATCTGGAATCATTTCAATTTAAAGACAATATGGGTCCTCATTTTACCCATCTCAAAAGGATGGAAGGCTGAGTCAACCTTGAGCCTGGTGAGATTCGGTTTGCCAAATTGCAGGCAGCCAGCAGTCAGCAGAAGTAGCCTGCAGTACTGCATTCTAACCACTGTGCCACCGTGGCTCATATAATATGTATATTTAGATCTACTAGTTGTTAAGTAATGTTTTCTCTCATTTCCAATCACAATCCTTGCTAAAGCATAATTGACAATAATTTCATTGATGATGAGGTTGGTGAAGTTGTACTCGAGGGCTGGCTACTTTAAGTAAATGTTAAGTAAATAAGTAAGTGAGCCACCTTGGTCTAGTGCAGTGGTTCTCAACCTGTGGGTCGGGTCCCCTTTGGGAGTTGAACGACCCTTTCACAGGGGTTGCCTAAGACCATTGGAAAACACATATTTTTGAAAAAATACGGAAAACATAAAATAATTTTATGGTTGGGGGGTCACCACAACATGAGGAACTGTATTAAAGGGTCACGGCATTAGGAAGGTTGAAACCCACTGATCTAGTGGATTAAGGCACAGAGTAGAAAGCAAGAGACTGGGTTTTAATTCCACCTTAGGCATGAATGCCAACTAAGTGACCTTGGCCAGTCACTGTCTCTCAACCAAAGTCACCTCACAAGGTTGTTGTGAGAAAAATATCATGAAGGTGTATAAAATATGTTTGCCACCTTGAAGTATTTATAAAAGTAATGAAGGTATGTATATACTCTCTCTCTCTCTGTGTATATAGTGTATATATGTATGTGCATGTTTATGTATACATATACAGTGTGTGTGTGTGTGTGTGTGTGTGTGTGTGTGTGTGTAAAGGTTTCTCCTATCCAGTTGGGTCTGACTCTAGAGAGCGGTTCTCATCTGTGTTTCTTAATCAAAGGAGCCATTGTCCAAAGACATTTCCATAGTCATGTGACCAGCAAAGATGCACAAAATGCTGCTACCTTCCCACTAAAGTGGTACCTATTTATTTACTTGCATTTGCATGCTTTCTAACTGCTAGAGAGATAGGAGCTGGGGCATGTAACAGGAGCTCACCCTGTCATGTGTTGCTTAGATCTCAAATCCAGCTGTCAGCTTTCCAGCGGACAAGCTCAATGTACACACACACACACACACACACACGTGTGTGTGTGGGCACAGAGTCACAGAAGTATGACTATTTTGGCTTGAGTTATAGAAGAAACTGGTTGCAATTTTCTGCAGAGGGATCTACCTGTTAATGCTCAGGTATTAACAGAAGCTCCATATATTGTAGCACACTAAAAGAATTGTAGATCTGTTTTTTGAAACACAAGCTTAATTCTTTTAAACATTCCTAACTTTTGTAAGAAAGCCAGACATGGTTTTCAAAAGAGCACCACCCCTATATCTTGAGAGAAAACTAGTCCTGTGCCATAGAAGTCAATTTAAATTGCCACAATGTTAATTGTAATAGTTATAAAGCAAATCAGCATGTTATCAGACATGATTTTTTAAATATTCTAGATCCACCTGAAGTTATTATACTTATATCAGTATATTAATAGTGTCTATCAACCAGTTTACCAAACTGTTGAGTAATAACTTACTGAAGCAAGTTATTATATTTACTCCAATATATTGAATAGTGTGATTTAAATAATTTACTAAACCATTGAATTATTAGAGTTCTTTTTCTAGAGCTCTGAGAATTGTCAATGACCCAAAATATCATCAACTTATAATATAAATTTATATTATATATCCATGGTGATAGACAAATATTAAATATGAAAAAATAAAGGGCAATCTTGACAAGTTCCACACAATATCTTAAATGAAAAAAAAATCCCTTTATGATAATACGGGAGGGATCCTTATTTTACCAAGTGATATTCCAATATTTTAATCTGTACCATACCAAAGGCATTTTCTGCATCCTGCAAAGCCACAACTGGTAATTCAATTTCTCTTTTTGAATTTCTAATACATCAGTTATCAATCTGATATCATCTAAAGCTTCATGCTATTTTATGAAGTTAGGTTGAGTAGTATGAATTACAGGAAGTAATATATTTCACAGTTTCAGTAAAAAATATATCATCCACATTTAATGTAGAAATCAAGCAATAGTTTATACATAAAAGAAAACCTGTACCAGGCTTCAGTATTATTGTGATATAAGCATCATAAAATAGAAAATCATCTATTTCAGTATATAGTGCCAACAATACAGGAATAAAAAAACCTACTTATATGCTTTACAACCTTGTTTCCCAAAGCTATATGGATCAGGGATTTTCCCTGTTTTTATATCAGTATAACAAAATAGTATATTTCAACATATAAAATATCAATAATTTCTTGCAATTTGGAGTTTTGACCTTTTAAAAATCTTTTAAAAGTCTCTATTATCCAAAATAAGTCTTGAATTATATTGTTATAGACTTTGAAAGCTGTTTTCAATATGGTTTCTGTTTGTTAAAACCTTTAAATAATTTTAATGCTTTAGATTTCATAAATCTACTAGCTTTCACTGGATATGGATATAAAAAACAAAACAGTACTAATATTGCTAACAATCCCACAATTTTTTTTCACTGTAATCCCTAAATAGCAACAAAAGGCAGCATCCCCTGTAGAACTGTACTTTCTTTTATAGAACAACAACAAGGTAAGCTGTCATTTTGTTGCTGAATATATTTTTATATTTTTCTTGCTGCTTGAACATTTATTTTTGGATTAAACCTCCTTGACCTTTGTCTAGCTGTGCAGAAAATGGATCATACTCAGATGTAATCTTATTTTAAACATCACTGATTTCAGTGAGCCTGTACTACAGAAAATGAGGCTGAATTCGGATCAAACCATGACCTAATGCCACTGGGTATTCTTAACTGCAATGTCATGATATCATATTATTGGAATAGGAGTCTCTAACCTCCTGAAAATCATAGAACAATTAAACTAACTACATAAATTTCCCCGAAAATAAGACTGGGTCTTATTTTCTTTTGGACCACAAAATAAGCACTTATTTTTGAGGCCTGTCTTATTTTTCCCCATATATGGGAGGCCCGCTTCGTCTGCTTCTTTGTGGTGGGGCAGGAGGCCATGCAGAATGCCAGTGTTGGCGCCATGAGATGGAGGGTTAAAGCTGCCTCTTGCACCCTGCACTGATTTACCTCAGGGCCCCCACAGCCAGGCAATCAATGCCCCAACACCTGCCTTGCCTTGCGGCCATGGCACCAGCACACTGCTCAGCCTTCTTCTCTGTTGTGGCTGAGCTCAAACAGAAAAATAGGCCAGTGGCCATGTAGGCTCCTACTGCAAATGGATGTGGTACAGATGCATGAGGCAGGTGTCGGGGCGTGGATGGCCTGACTGCAGGGGCCCTGAGGTAAGCTGGTGCAGGGTGAATCGGGCAGCTTCACCACCACCCTGCTTCACATCATGGCCGCGGCACCACAAGCAACCAGATGGAATGGGCAGGTGTCTAGCTGTGCAGGTTCTTAAATTGGCCTTATTTTGGGACTAGGGATTATATTAGGCACACACATAAAACATGCTAGGTCTTATTTTCAGGATAGGTCTTACTTTCAGGGAAATGGGTATGACATGAACTACAGAGGGCTCTACATATAACAAATTATCTGGATCCTTTCTGGTCCATTTTCAAGATTGAGTATGGGATGCAGATTTCATTGTTTGCTGCTGTGAATGACCTGAAATGGAACTGAAAGGAAAGGGGGATGGTGTCCCTTTTTGTTCTGCTACATCTTTCAGAAGCATTCCATAATATTGATCACCCTTTCATTTGAGAAGGCCTGTTGGGGTTGAGGATTGGAGGCCCTGTTGAAACTGCTGAAATAAATTATCCATCAATGTGAGCGTAGCTATTATCAGTATGTAAATGATATCCTACTTTAGAGTTTGACCATTCATAACACAAGATACCTGGAATCCATGAGAGACTAGATGGACTCCGGACATACAGAATTTTAGAGCTTCCTTATGGTAAGAGAGCCAGTAGAATATTTGATTAAAGGCAGATGAATTAGAAACTTGACACTAGGACTTCCTTTTTCCCCTTGGGACCAGTTTCACAAATTCAGGCATCACTGTGTAAAAAAATTGGTCTGTACAACCCCCTTGCACATACACACAAATTTAAACCCTACAAACAACAAATTTAAAAGACTCCAAGATGGGAATTCCTATTTTTGAATCCTTTGCTATAAATCATCATTCATACTCCACAATGCAAGGATCATACAACATCTTAATCTAAAACTAAATAAATTACAATGTGAACTTAGTTTTTTAAGGGGGAAATCATTTTAAACGATTCCATAGCATTAACACAAATGAACAAAAAATTAGTTACTTAAATAAATCTCATCACATGTCCTCAAATATAGCTTTCTTGATATTTTTTATTCAACATGGAAAATAGCAAATTTCTATTTTTTTAAAAAAATCTGATTTCATCCACCTTAGGAAAAAAACAATGGCACTCTAGAAGATTCTTTGCAATCATCCCATTCCTGACACCAAAGGGAAATAAATGTCAGGTGTGGCTTGACAAGTAGAAAATCATCTGTCAGGAGCTGACATGCCAGATATTGTACTTTTGCTACATGTAGCTTCTCTCCTACAAAGCAAACATCTGAGGAATCCTGGCCCACATCTAAGAAATCTGAATTTGACAGCTCTTTGGGTTTTTTTTTTTTTTCAATCTCATGTGTGGAATTGACTTTTGCTAACCCATCTCTCTGAAACCAGAAAAACGGAGGTATGTTCAGTAGCTTTTTGGAAAAGATGTTAAGAAGAGCTTTTTTCCTTTTAAGCTCCGAGAAAATAAACAAACATGAACTCTCTTTCTGGCTAAATATTTAATAAATGGAATTTCTCCACCCTACCCAAAGTGTATCTGAAATGAAAAAGAACATCAAACCAAAAAGAAACAGAATCATTCAGCTTCATTCAAAAAATATCTAAAGGATCCAGATGGCCAAATATTTTTTAAAGATAAAGGTTTCCCTTGCACATATGTGCTAGTTGTTCTTGACTCTAGGGGGTAGTGCTCATCTCTGTTTCAAAGCCAAAGAGCCAGCATTGTCCGAAGACGTCTCTGTGGTCATGTGGCCGGCATGACTAAACACCAAAGGCACACAGAACACTGTTATCTTCCCACCAAAGTGGTTCCTGTTTTTCTACTTGCATTTTTGCATGCTTTTAACTGCTAGGTTGGCAGAAGCTGGGACAAGTAACAGGAGCTCACTTCATTATGCGGCACTAGGGATTCAAACTGCCGAACTGCCGACCTTCCTGATCGACAAGTTCAGCACCTTAGCCACTGAGCCCCTTCTAAATATTCTTTACTGATTACCAAATTTATATTACACACACACACACACACGTACGTACGTACGTACGTACGTATGTATGTATATTTGTGTTACAACCCCTGGTATGCCTAAATATGGGAGGAAGGTCACTACTCCCTCTTTCTGTCCTTTGGCTCATCACAGAAGCTCATCACATGCAGGCAGAAAACCATATTTTTTTTATTTTTAATGTTGCCTTTTTATATTTGTGTTGTATTTGTACTGATAAATAAATAAAGGGAGACTAGTATAGATCTATTTCGAGCTAATTAGCTTTCATCAGCTAGCCATACCCTTACTGGGATTTGAACCTGGGCTGTATTATATACTAGGCAGGAGTCTTAGCCACTAAGCCACAGGCTCTCCTCCTTATCAGTTGAGCCAGGGAAATAGGTGTGTATTTGTGTTACAACCCCTGGTATGCCTAAATATGGGAGGAAGGTCACTACTCCCTCTTTCTGCAGAAGGGTATGGCTAGCTGATGAGAGCTAATTAGCTCGAAATAGATCTATACTAGTCTCCCTTTATTTATTTATCAGTACAAATACAACACACACACACACACACACACACACACACACACACACACACTATATCACTATGTAATAAACTATATGTGCACTTCAGTGCTCAAGGATATTTTGCTATATAAAAAAACAAAACTGTTACCATTTGGGAGCTTCTCAGAACACCATGAAAAAATTACTAAGACACCAAGGACACTGTGAACTAAGAAGATTTGGGACTCTCAGCAGATAGATATTCAGGTAAAATAGGCAGAAACTAATGGGGAAAGGGGATCCTTAATATACCCAGATCCATACATATAACTGTTGAAATAATAATTATGGACAGATGATGTATTGGGAGGCAAGTACTTAGTCTAAAATATGCTACCTATCCAAAATAAAGGACCTGAATAGTAGAAACTGTCCTACTTATGGAAAGGACAGGTTTGTGCATGTTGGTTCTCCCTGCAACTTATCCATCTGCATTTTCTTGACTTCTTCAAAGTAGTTGGCAAGGAAGCTGTTATTTTTGGGATGGTTGGTGATGCTCCCTTTAGTGTAGCTCTCTTCATAGCTTCCTTAGAAAGATCCTTGAGAGTGTATGTGCAGAGCAGGAGAGCAGGAAGGACCTCAGTTACAAGAAGTGGATCCAGGATGCACAACTCTAAAGTCCACATATTTTAGCCCTCATGCGTTTATTAAGTTGTTTACATCCCTACCTTTTGTGTGTTGTGTCTTCACTATATACACAGTGAACACAACTACAAATGATTCAAGAAAATAACTGATCATAACTAGTGTAGTCCTTCTGAAAGCAATTCATCCACACATGTCTGACCTGGTTCTAAAATTATTCTAAAAATTAACTGAAGTATTATAAAAGCTTAAATTTTACCAGAATATTTTGAAGGTAAAGAAATGTAGGATTTTTTAAAAGAAAAAAGATAACTCATAAAGGGATATTTAACCATTTTTTGGCCCTTAGGATACTGGTCTCAAAGGCCACGGAACTACACCCTAAGGACTGTAATTCTAGGCATGTCTTCTCATATAACATTCATTTTGAAGTCCTTCCCACTGATTTCAAAGGGTCTTACTCTCAAATAAGTGGGCATGAACGTCCTTAAAGCACATTAGAGATTCAGAGCTCCAAATAGCAGATCAGGGAATCAATGCATTTATTATCTTGATGTATTAATGTATTATTTAAATTCCATGAATAAAAATGTGAAGAGAGCAAGAGAGAATACATAGCAGCTCTCCTTTTACCATTATGTGCAGTCCCTCACAAACCAAAGCACGGAAAAGTGGAGGAATACAATAAACATTTCAGATGAAGACTACACGTTCATGAGATGCTCTAAGGAAAGGAGTCAATGTCCCTCTATTTTCCCTCCATGACATCATCTCCAGGAAATGAACCTTGCTGCAATTTCATCACTTTTAATAATACTTTTCTCTTTCTTCAGTTAATTGCCTGCTCTTTGCAGGATCAAGTAAGGTTGAAAGCAAGGACAATGCAAGTCATGTATTTTTTCCAGAGGAAACACATCAGAGACCTGAAAGGTGGTATGGCCAAATGTTTTCTATAATACACTACAGTATTTGAAACAAAGCATGAAAGTCCCCCAATGACAACATATGCATGGTGAGGTTATCACGCAAATCTGCCCATTCATACTTATGTCCTGACATTTGATACACATAACATGATAGCAGGTACACATAAATGAAGCAATTTATTTCATGAATGCTCATATTTATGATTTCTTTCATTCACTAACTGTTTCTTTTGAACTGTATTTTTGAAAGGTATCATTTCTTAGCAAAATTGAAAGATCCAGTACTATAGTGGGACCCCAGGTGCCGACTGTAATCCATTCCAGGACTTCGGTCAGCACCTGATTTGATTGTGACCAGAAGCAAGTCTGACTGTGCATGCGTGCACACACACAAAATGGCATGGAAGGGAAAATTGCTGCGGCCCCCGAGGATGTGTTAGTGACCTGAGTGAAACATTTAGCAGATTTTTCGGTCGGCACCCAAATTGTTCGTGGTCTGAGCCATTCAGGACCCTGGTCCCACTGTATTTCATTCATTATTATTGTGAAGGTCAATATTTTCTTTCTTTCCTGTGTCTTGAAACAAAAGCATTTCGTTTCCCGTAATATTCTCCATCTGATTGGATGGAGTACTCAGTACTTCCTGTTTTCAGTGTCTCATCAATACATTGCTTATAACATTGAAGCAAGCATGACTGCAAATGAACTTGCAGACCAATAGCCTGACATTTAATTGCAGTAAGACACTTTTGCGGGGCAAATTTCTATAAGGAAATCAAGAGTGGCAATGTATTGTGAAATGTATCACATCCTGTTCTTATGAGGCATGTGAAAATGAATTATTACTTATCTGGAAATAGAACAACCAAAACAGTTTCAATTAAGAATTTTCTGAGCTTTGGTAGGGTAGGGATTTGTGAGTAAATTTATTGCTGATTTCCACAATTTCTTGGCCCAAGAAAAATATTACCAAGGATCTAGCACAGTCCAGTTCAATGTTAAGATGAGCAGGAAATTGTCCAAGATTTAGTCCAAACAATCTTGCTACACATAGTAATACATCTTGGAAGTATTTCTCCCCATAGCAGAAATAATTTGTAGGTCTTTGCTGCTCTTTAAAGGAAAGTTAATTAAGTCCTTAAGCCAAATGTTCCATTGAAGCAAAATTGTGAAATGGCATGGCATCCCACTTCCAAACAAGGAGCTATTGCTGTGGTTTGCATCATTGGATCATATGTTCTTCTGTGCATCTGCCAAAGCCCCAAACATCAGCACTAACTCAACTTTTATTGGTATGCAACAACATTCTTCATTTGGGACTGGTCTTACATCACTGGCTCACATTAACTTGTGAACTCCAAATCAAATGAATGTTACATGCATCATAAATAATAATTTCCAGACGTGTATATTGGCAGGATATATTTGCCCTAATTTTGCTCATTAATCTAAATGGATAGCTGTGAGACAATGCTACCAAATAGATAACTTTTATCTAATGAATCATTGATTCGCATCCAGGAGGCTACTTGTATTTCTTTCAACAGCTTGTAATGACTTAATTATATAAATATGTGCCATTATTTCTCAGTTCTGCTCACATTTAATACCACAAATATTGGTGTGAGTCCCTGTGTAATTAATTCATCCGAGGGCTGAATTGATCAAGGTTCAGGATCTCAGCAGATAATAAATTGTGCCCTGAAATGAAAGGATTGTTCTGTGGTTGTCACATCTCACCAGCAAATCAAAGTGGAACAATATACCACATATTTTGATGTAACTCAATTGGAGAGTTATCTGAGCTATTAAAATCTTGGCTATTGGACTACAGGTAGTCCTCATCTTAGAAAGTTCATTTAGTGACTATTCAAAATTACAATGGCATTGAAAAATATAACTTATGACTGTTTTTCATAGTTACAACCTTTGCAACATCCCCATGGTCACGCGATTAAAATTCAGATGCTTGGGAAGTGGTTCATATTTATGACTGTTGTCATGTCCCAAGGTCATGTGATCACCTTTTGTGACCTTCTGACAAGTAAAGTCAATGGGGAAACCAGATTCACGTAACAACTGTATTATTAACATCAGCTGCAGAGATTCACTTAACAACTGTGGAAAGAAAGGTCATAAAATGGGGCAAAACTCATTTTACAAAAGTCTCATTTAACAACAAAGATTTTGGGGTTAATTGTGGTCGTAATTTGAGGACTACCTGTATTTTGATTCATGGTATAATTCTCCCTGGTTCTTCCTTATTTATGAATACTCAATTTTTACTTGTTTTCCACAATGCCTGCAGATGGCCCAGACATGATTTCAATTAATGTGATACCATGCTATTTCAATCAAACCACTGACCTTTGTGCAAGAAGTCATGTAATAAATTGTCTATCAAATGAACAATTCCACAAAATATTAGAATATAACCAGCATATTTTAAATTATAAAGGAAAATACAACAGAATGGACAGATTTCAAAAGAGCCATGGTGGCCCTCTGGTTAGAACGTAGCATTGCAGGCTCACTGCTCATTGCCAGCAGTTTGAATCACGCCAGGATCAAGGTTGACTCAGCCTTCCATTCTTCTGAGGTTGGTAAAATGAAGACCCAGATTCTGGGGACAATATGCTGACTCTGTAAATTCTTTAGAGAGTGTTGTAAAGCACTATGAAGTAGTATATAAGTCTAAGTGCTGTTGCTAGAGCTATGTAAGAAGTTATCTGCTTTCTTTTTATTTTATTTTCTTGGCAGCGCTTCATCTGTAGTCGTTGATCATGGGATCCTGAAGACTGCTAAACTGGTAATGCTTCTCTTCTTCCTCTTGCAAATGTGATACAGGACTGGGAATTCTATCTAGTTCAACACTGATCACAGTCTTTCTTTTGTTAGCTGCACTATCAGGCTTGATTCCCCTTTGATTGAGATAATACTATTGAAAGGACCAAATGATGGGATGACTAGCCGGTCTTGGTCATGCAGAGAAAGAAACAACACCAATCCTTTGGCCCAGGGGAGGGGCAGAAGCAAGAGAAAGAAACTTAAAATAATTCTGAAGCTATAAATTGACCTGAAATATTGCTTTGATAGACTTACACTACACTACTAGCAATAAATATCTTTCCAGAAATCCAGGTGCTTCTTCCTCCCCCCCCCCCCCTAAGCTTGACAGCTATGAATAAGTCATATGTGGGTTATGGGGATAGAAAACATGCTGAGTGGACCAGTTCAGAAATAATGACTTAAACTTCTTAAAATAGAAAAGACATTTCTTAAAAGGAGCCCTGCTGGATCAGTCCAAGAATTCAGTTAGTCCAATATTCTGGCTCACTCAAGGGACAGTAAGGTTAAATTCAGCATCCAGGCTGAACATAAGGGTGACAATGCTCTTCTACTATTGCTTAAACAATTGGTATTGAAGACAAGCATTGGACCTCCTCCCCAGCCCTCACTTTGTCTCTTTACAAATTGGTCTTATTTTATTTGTGGTCTTTTTAAAAACCATGGAATGCATTTTATGCACACTTGGGAACTTAGCCACCTGAAGATTTGAGCACTTGCTTTAAGATTCTGCTTAGTAAACTGACATTACCATTTGGTATCCCTTTTAAATCAAAGAAAAAAAAACTAGGGAATTGAAGAAAAATAAGGCTGTTACAGGATTTCTGAATTATCAAGCCTGGATTTTTAACATTCCAATATGAGTCCATGAGCCTTGAATAGTTCTGGGTACATATATAGTAAACTAAGAGTAGCTGTTAAAAGTGTGAGAGCTAGAAAAGTACCAATCTAATAAGTGATGTTTGTTTCCACCCTTTGAAACAAAGGGAATAATTTCAATAGAGGAGAATATTTGTAACTCAAGGTTAAATTTGGTGCTCTCTGAACTTGGTTTTCTTGCAGATGTTTCATTACCAAACTAGGTAACATCATCAGTGCTATGTTAAGGGAGAAAATGATCATAAGAAGACTTTTTGATATTCTATTTTTGACATTTGCCTAAATATTTTGCTATGTAAGGATTCCCTGTGAAATTCAAGTTGCCTGTGGAATATAACTTCTTACAATTAAGCAAGGGAGCTGAATTTATCACCAGATTTTAAATTTATTCTACAACTTAAGTCCACTTGATATTTTTGCTGAATATTTGTATGTTATGTTTTATAATTGAAGTGTTTTCTGACATTGTTTTATAATTGAAGTGTTTTCTGACATCTTAATCATAAGGCTTATTTTAAAATTTCTCGTAAGAGCTTCCACAAGTTAAATTTTTGACCTAGAACATCTTTTGGCTACATAAAGGCCACTAAGAAATAGATTAAATCAAACCAGCACCAGGTGAAAATTCATTAAGTTCAGTAGTACTTACTAACCAAGCAGTAATATCCATCATAAAACCAGATAGCTGACAGAATCCTTCCGTCTTACATGATTAGTAAAAATGTACTTGGCATGGTCACTTCACTTGCTCACCAGTCTTAGAGCAAATCCACACATTAGCCTAAAATGCCATCTGTCTGAAATGGTTTATGGTCTCTTGCCAGAGCAGGGAGGTTACATTAGAAGACTTCCAAGACCCTCCAACTCTGTTATTATGTTATTCTGATTGTCTCCTGTGCTGTTCCCAGCTGTTTTTGAAACCAGTCTGGATTGTGGCAATGGGGAAGGGTTTTAAGATGGCTGGTGACATAGTTTGGACTATGGCCACTGCATTTTCAGTATGGTCATTTTCCAGCTTCTGGGCATTATGTTCTGTGGAAGTAAGGCAAGTTCAAATATGGGCTGGTGGTTCAATTACTGTGTGGCATCCTCTTCAGGACTTCTCCCCCCACCACCATCTTTGCATATGCTTTCCCAGATGTTTGCACAGAGGGGCTCCCATCCCATATTCTCTTGCTTAATTTATATATATTATAGTCCCGATATATGGTATATGTTTTTCAATGCCTCGTGGAACCACCATAGGTATGATACCATGATGATTGCCAGACGAGGTACCATACCTTTCATATGTTTTGTCTTCTCCCCCTGCATTTCAAGCATTCCTGGAAGAGTGCCTCAAGCAGTCTAACAACCCCCATCACCAATTGATCTAGGATTTAATAGGATTTTGTTGACCCTTTGTATTATCAGGCCTTCTGAACGTTTTTTTTAAAAATTGCAAATCCAATGGGAGAAAAAGCAGAGCCTATTTTGCACAGTCTGGGCAGTAAATGCAACAAGGCACAGTGGGAGATGCAAAGGTTGAATAGAGTTGCCAGAGTAAATTGGAAAACATGAGAGAAGAAAGTTTATTGCTTTAACAATCCATTGTTGGATGAAATGTCAGATCCATCTGATGTCTATCCAGCTGAGAATATAGGAGTCAGAGAATCCAGAATGAAATGGTGGCACAAGCCAGCCATTGTTGAATAGGGCATGGGATCCCCATCTTGGCTATTTTAAAACATTAATACACCTGGCTGGGAATTCTAGGAGTTGAGGTCAAAAACATCTTTAAGCTGCCAAGATTGGGAACCCTTGCAATAGGGGAATAGGGGACTTGTCAACTGTTATAGCCAATCA
The DNA here is from genome assembly GCA_029891615.1 of Natrix natrix natrix. Lineage (NCBI taxonomy): Eukaryota > Metazoa > Chordata > Lepidosauria > Squamata > Natricidae > Natrix > Natrix natrix. Next base: position 23,290 of record JAKRSK010007334.1, read on the forward strand.
GAGCTGATGCTGTCACTAGATTGGATGGAAATTCTGAAGACAATTTGCTTGGAAACATTTAAGATGATTGATGACAGAAAATAGATTTGAAGTGGAAGTTCAATCACAAACAAAGAATGCATTTGTGATGAACTGGGTGGAGGAGGACATTATATGTTCCTGCATTCAAGAAATGGTAGGTGGACTATACAGGTGAAAGAGATAAGCAGAAATTAATAAATCTGCCACAAAGAATTTTAATCAATCTGCAATAGTATAACAGGGCAATTTCCTGGAAAATGTTACCTTATACAACTTCTAATGCCTAAAGCACAGGAAGCCTATAATGCTAGTTTAGTCCGCTGGAAAACTAATTGATTTCTCAGTTCTTAATCAATTATCATATTTCTTCCTAGGAACATTTGATATTTTTTTAAAAAAAACAACAACCCCACCCTTAAAGGCTAAAAGCCTGTATCTTTTTCAGCAGGTAGGCTGATGGCTATTATGTCAAAGACTGTTTTCAAAACCTTCCAAAATGCAAAGGGGCTAATTATTCCTTACTTAAGGCACATGAAACGTCTAAGGCTGCCATTAATGGAGGATTTTATTTCAACTACAATCTTCCTCAAAAAGTAACTGGGTGGTAAAAGGATTGTTGAAAGGTCCACTGGGATCAAAATTTTGAAGATTTATTGATCTCATTTAAAGTTTTTAGCGTCATTAATAGTCACCTTTCTTTTGTAATTCAGCCAATTGAACATTACAAAATTGTAGAACATAGAGCACTTTGTGAGAGTTCACTGAAGCAAACAATACACAGGGGCCCTCCTGAGTAGAACTATTAAGAAATTGGTGAAGAAAGAAAGAAAGAATTGCTAAAGGAAAAACAAAAGTCAATGTTACACTATCGTGAGTTGCTCATGATAAAATACTCTTCTTCAAAGGAAATGAATCTCTTCAAAAGGAAATGTAACACAAGCTCCATACAGAGGTGGGTTGTTCCCAGTTTTACTACTGGTTTGTTGCGCACATGTGCACAGTTCAGTGTAAATTGTTCTTTGTGCATGCGCAGAACAGTCTACAGTGAACTGCGCATGTGCATGCGCAACTATAAAGCATGCCAACAGTGGCAACCGGGGAAGTGGTTTGGGGGCATGGCCAGCCTGGGTCTCTGCCCGTTCTGCAACCCAAGCCAAAATACTGCTTAGGCTGAACTGGGAGCAAACCAACTCTGGCTCCATAGACTTGGGGGTTTTGTGACATTTTAATTGCAGAAGAATCCTGATTATTTGGCAAGACAGGTTTATACGTTTTTGAGAGTATTAAAAACAGCTGTTCCCTTGGGGAGAGAGGGAAAGAAGTCCTACATTTGGTTGGAGATCAATAGAAGAAGGATTAACAGTGAATAATAGCATTATTTGATAAATGTGTCCCACATAATAAGTTTAGCATGGGTGCAACTTTAACTCACATTCAAGCCTACAGATAACGTCAGGGTCAATCTTGGAAAGAATGAATTATTGTGAATTTTGCCTCCTATACCTGGGGTTTTACTATCTTTTTTTCTGAGTGTGATAACACTTCCCCAGACAGAGCTGATGCACAATTTGGAATCATAAAGCTGTGCCTCATGTTCTTTGGCCATATTATGTGGGAGAATTCACAGTTCTATTTCTCCTATTGTTATTTTTTTTTTCATTTTTCCTCACTGCATGGATAATATAGCACATTTTTCAAGTCCAAAGTTCATTTTGATGTCACTGCTGAACAGTTGAACTGTGTTGAGTATTGATTTAAGTTCAGTGGGGCTTTTTGCATACATTTTTAAGTCATCCATGTATAGTAGATGATTTATCTTGCCATGTTGGCTTGAGATTTGGTATCCCAGTTTTGTGTTTTGTAGGATTATTGTTAGTGGAATTAATGAATTGTTGAACAGTAGTGGTGAAAGTGAATCCCCTTGGAAGATTCCTCATCTGATGTTGACTTCACCAATGTTCTCCCCATTTGTTGTTAGAACTGTTTTACATTTTTGCATATTTGCTTTCAAAAATGTACAGATATTTTTGCTGATTCCAAAGTTTTCCAGACAGGTGTTAATCCAGCTGTGGGGTAATGAGTCAAATGCCTTCTTGTAATCAATCCACGCCATATTTAAACTTGTTTTTCTTCGTTTTGCATTTTTTTAGTACCATTTTGTTTATGAGCAGCTGATCTTTTGTTCCTCTTGATTTTTTTATAATTTTCTTTTTGTTCTACTGGATACAAACTGTTTGAATACTGAATTTGCCAGTATCCTTGTAAAAACTTTGAACGTTGTTGGTAGACAAGTAATTGGGTGATAGTTGCTTGGTTCTGTACCTTTTTCTGGATCTTTCAATATCAAGTATGTTCGGCCAGCAGTTAACCAGTTCTTGACCTTCTTTGCTTGTTTTGCCACCATGTCAGTTTTTATTACAATATTTTCCATCTTGTATTGTGTTGTTTGTTGTTGAGTATCTTTGATCCAGGAAGCAGTGTTGTTGTGTTCCACTGGGTTTTCCCACAGTTCTTTCCAAAAGTTCAAAGTGTTTTCTTTACATGGGTGAATATTAGTTTCGATTTGATTTTCATCAACGGACCGGTAGAAGAGGTGTTGGTTTCTTCTGAACTGGACATTTTCATGTCTTCTGAACTGGACATTTTCATGACATTTATTATACAATTGTATCACAGCGGCCAATTGTTGCTCCAGATTTGGCATTATCATCATCATCGTCATCATCATCATCATCATCATCATCATCATCATCATCATCATCATCATCAATTATGTACCAAAATTAGGCTTGAACTGAGTCCAGACTTGAGTAGTGGATAGAAAAGTTAAAGCTATAGAGCATATAAACATTCTCACATAGTGCATATACTGTAAGTGTGAGTATTATCTCAATACTGTGTTATATTTTCAATTGAACAATCTCACTTCCCAGACATAATCATCTGCTATAAGTCACAATGGTGTTATGTGTATACTCTGAAGCCATCTGTATCTTTTGCATAATTACATCATGTCATGTCACATTACCCTTCCTCCTCTCTCCCCTCCCAGACATGAATGTCTTTACTGGAAAACTGCTTCTTCCTGTGTGAGATTTGTAGTATAGTATGGGAAAAAGATAACTTTATAGGACTTATAAAAATCCAAGCCATATAAAAAGTTGCTCTGACTGACTCTAGAGCTTCAATATCTAGAAAACATAAATAATGGGATAAAAGGATATTACACAAAAAACAGTTTATGAACCATACAGCAAGTGAATTCTTTTTTTAAAACACAACTTGTTAAAAATAGTGTTTACTTTAAAGAGTTTAGTCACTAAAGACTAAAATGAATGAGTCAAAGGTCTCCAGAAGCAATATTTCACTCCATTTTTATTCTCGGTTGAAAGCCAAAATATAGAACATAACAGAAAAAAAACCCACCTAAAACTTTGCTACATGAATTTTATTCTGTGGTTTCAACTTATACTCTGTGTATAGTGGAACAGTTTCCACGGGATGAATCATGACAAGGGCAGGTAAGAAGATTTGATTGTTACTGAGAAAGCTTTCAGAGGTGCTGGAGAACCTGCATTTCAGTGATTCTCAGCTAGAAAGAATCACATCTCCAGAGAGAATGGAAATAACTTTAGTTATTTGGAAATAATAGAATGGAAATAACTTTAGTTATTATGGAAAATAACTTTAGGCTTTGAGAAACTCTGCCCTGGTTTGCTAAGACTGCACTCTTTGTGCACGATAATGGTAATGGCAATAACATTAACATTTGAACAAGATGGCAATTACGCAGTATCTATTTCAGGAAATATAAGACATTAAAATACAGAATGTTTTAAAAAATGAAGTTGAGTAGAACTCTTACAGGACTGAAAATGCAGCAGCAAGCTATTTAAAAAAAACCACAGGAGCCTGGGTCAATGATATGTGACATTACTAAGTAACTATGATACAAATGCAACAAGTTCATATTTAACAATGTATGGTGTTCTACTAAGACAAATGAGAGAATGCTATTTGGTGAAACCTTTCTAATTGTCTGGTCTTAGATAATTGAAGGAACAGCTATTCTCAGCTATTTCTGTTCTGGTGTTGTTTTACATTATTATAAAGGAGAACAGAACTATTGAAATTGCTCCAAACATATATGACAAGTAGACTTGCCAACAAAGCCTTTGTCAGTACACTTCCTATATCTAGCTTACTAAATCCTTTTAGGTTGAAGGTTATATCCCTGCTTCTTTGTACATACAGTATGTGGAACGCAAGCACAGCTTAAATGATGATACTGTGATCATTATCTTTTTTGACTCACCCGGCAGATGCTCTTGGTTGATTCAATGTTGGAAAACAAAGTGGGAATATGATCCTGAACATGTCTACTCTGAAGGAAGCTTCAGTTCTCTGGGTCTTATTTTCTATATATGCCTATGAAGCGGTATTGATTGAGGCCTTTGAACTATGGTGCTAGAGAAGACTCCAGAAGAGTCCCTTGGACTGCAAGGCAATCAAACCAATCAGTCCTAGAGGAGATCAACCCTGACTGCTCTTTAGAAGGGCAGATCCTGAAGATGAAACTCAAATACTTTGTCCACCTAATAAGAAGGAAGGACTCACTGGAGAAGAGCCTAATGCTGGGAAAGATTGAGGGCAAAATAAGAAGGGGACGACAGAGATAAGGTGGCTGGATGGAGTTACTGAATCAGTAGGTGATTCTTAAATAGGTGAACTTAAATGGACTCCAGAGGATGGTAGAGGACAGGAAGGCCTGGAAGAATGTTGTCCATGGGGTCATGATGGGTCAGACTCGACTTCACAACTAACAACAACAAATGCAGCAGCAAGCTCCAAGTAAGAGTTCAAAGAATTACAGTTAAACCAAGTGAAGAGGTATAAGATCTTGAGAGATCAGGAGTTAGAAGATAAACAAGGCAACAGAAAGCCTTCTGAAGGAGGACCTCCAACTGCAGCAAGTTAAGAACAAAGTTGTATGAACATACTTAGAATAAAAGGATTCACATTCAGCCTAAGGTTTGCAGGCATCTGTGTTAAAACATCAAGGCAAAAATCAAGCGCTTTTAACACCTTGACCAAATATTAATGTTTCCTTTGCTGTATGTGTTAGACCAGACTTTGGACATACAACTAGTGGAGGTCTAAATAAATATTTAAACAATTTTTTTCCTTTTTAAAGAAATACACTGCATAATATTTTAAACTAGAGTGTTTAGATAAAGTACTTTGCTTCCCCAAAATGGTAGTTGAAGAGCATTTGGACATAGGATAAAAGATGAGAAGAAAGAAATGGACCAAACTATAGAATCCAAATAGATACTCCTCAACATCACTATTCATTTAATGATCATTTCAAGCTATGATGGTGCTGATAAAAATGACTTATCACTAAACTTCACAACCGTTTCTGCATTTGTCAACCAATGTGTATTTATGAAGGTTGCAGCATCCTGGAGTCACAGTCATAATCAACTTTCCAAAGCTGGCTTTGGACAAGTAAAGTCCATAGGGAAAGCCGGATTCACTTAACAACCACATTTCTCAGTTAACAACCATGGCCATTTGCTTAACACCCATGATAAAATTGGACTTGACTCATTTAACAATTGCCTCACTTAGTGACAGAGGTTCCAGTCCCAATTGTGGTCATAAATTGAGGATTACCTGAAAGCAAATAAAACAAGGACATTTATTACATATTACATTTATTACAATCCAAAAAAGTTTCCTAAACCACAAGGTTGGCAGAAAATAAATAAATAGAAATAAAAAGGAATATATTAAAATTCTAGAAATTTTTCCCTTCTACTCCAATCCTACACCAACACAAAAACAACCCATAAAATACCTATTATGGAGAGAGCAATTATTTTGTATCTATATAGTTTGGCACATGTTCTTCTGAAGCCTACCATCCTACAATCACATCAACCTGAAATCAAAAGGGAAAACATGAACATTTACCTTTAAACTAGATACATTTGCATGCGATTTGCATTTTCATGCATTCTTTGAACTGTAAATTGTATCACAGCATTCAGTGATATGCATAATAAAGAGCTAAATTTATTCCAACCTGCCTATTACTCTAGAATCTGAACTTAAGGTCAGTTCAATTAAAATTACAGGTCAAACAAGCTCCCTGCAAGTGCCTGAAAAAATGCAATGTGCACAGTCGACACACGGCTGAGTCAGAACTAATGCACACTGACCTTATGATATGACTCAGAAGACTTGCTCCATTCAATTATGTCACATCAATGCAAGGGTAGGCAAAGCAAATGGTTTAGGTCAGAGGGCAACATTTCAAAGTTTGAGATGGATGCCCATAGAAAGTAGCTGCTATGAAAGGGGGTGTGCCAATCATAATGTGATTTTCATACTGAGACTAGCGAGTCACTAAAAATCTATTCACCAGAAGACCAGCTAGTATGTTAACTTCATGTTATCCACAATATCACCAGAATACTGTCAGTATTTCTAGATTGCCTTCACCTTGTTTTCCAAGAAATGGGGATATTTTCAAACAAAGGATTGGATCAGTCACCCTGTTTCTTTATCTAAATATAAAATGGGTTCTATATCAGGCCTAGAGGCATTCTTCTAAATGAAGATCATGAATTATGCCAGCTTCCCATGTATAGTTTCTGTAATCAAAATTGTGAGATCAAAATAATAGCAATAGCACTTAGACTTATATACCACTTCATAGTACTTTACAGCCCTCTCTAAGTGGTTTACAGAGTCAGCATATTGTCTCCAACAATCTGGATCCTCATTTTACCCACCTTGGAAGGATGGAAGACTGAGTCAACCTTGAGCCTGGTGAGATTGAACTGCCAAACTGCAGTTAGCAGTTTGCTTGCAGTACTGCACTCTAACCACTCTGTCCCCCTGGCTCTTCTGACAAAATCTCACAAAAGCCTAGGGCAGGGGTGTCCAAACTTGAGAACTTTAAGACTTGTGGACTTCAACTCCCAGAATTCCCCAGCCAGGCTACTTATGGTAACTCAGAATCAATTGGCACCAACATTGACCACTTACAAAGTATTGTAGTTGTTTAACAAATAGAAATGCCATGAAATGCAATCTGCAAGTGCTAAATATTGCTTAATTTGGAGTTTGAATGCAATGGGTTAGGATTGAAAACAAGTTATTGTCTATCCAAAAGGTTTAATTTATACATATATGGATCTGCAATCTTCAGACTTTAAAGCCTCTTTTCCTTCCACTGCATTTTTTTCAATAGATTTTCACTTCCATGTCTACCACAATAAATCTTATACACACACACACACACAAACTTTTAATCTTAAATTATTCTTAATATCATTAAATTTGAATCTTCCTGAAGCTAGGATTGGAGCTGCTGGAGAGAAGGAGGGGGTGAGTCACAAGACAAAGACACTGAGGTGGGGGCCCTTAAACTCCATATCATTTGAATCTTCCTGAAGCTAGGATTGGAGCTGCTGGAGAGAAGGAGGGGGTGAGTCACAAGACAAAGACACTGAGGTGGGGGCCCTTAAACTCCATATCATTTGAATCTTCCTGAAGCTAGGATTGGAGCTGCTGGAGAGAAGGAGGGGGTGAGTCACAAGACAAAGACACTGAGGTGGGGGCCCTTAAACTCCATATCATTTGAATCTTCCTGAAGCTAGGATTGGAGCTGCTGGAGAGAAGGAGGGGGTGAGTCACAAGACAAAGACACTGAGGTGGGGGCCCTTAAACTCCATATCATTTGAATCTTCCTGAAGCTAGGATTGGAGCTGCTGGAGAGAAGGAGGGGGTGAGTCACAAGACAAAGACACTGAGGTGGGGGCCCTTAAACTCCATATCATTTGAATCTTCCTGAAGCTAGGATTGGAGCTGCTGGAGAGAAGGAGGGGGTGAGTCACAAGACAAAGACACTGAGGTGGGGGCCCTTAAACTCCATATCATTTGAATCTTCCTGAAGCTAGGATTGGAGCTGCTGGAGAGAAGGAGGGGGTGAGTCACAAGACAAAGACACTGAGGTGGGGGCCCTTAAACTCCATATCATTTGAATCTTCCTGAAGCTAGGATTGGAGCTGCTGGAGAGAAGGAGGGGGTGAGTCACAAGACAAAGACACTGAGGTGGGGGCCCTTAAACTCCATATCATTTGAATCTTCCTGAAGCTAGGATTGGAGCTGCTGGAGAGAAGGAGGGGGTGAGTCACAAGACAAAGACACTGAGGTGGGGGCCCTTAAACTCCATATCATTTGAATCTTCCTGAAGCTAGGATTGGAGCTGCTGGAGAGAAGGAGGGGGTGAGTCACAAGACAAAGACACTGAGGTGGGGGCCCTTAAACTCCATATCATTTGAATCTTCCTGAAGCTAGGATTGGAGCTGCTGGAGAGAAGGAGGGGGTGAGTCACAAGACAAAGACACTGAGGTGGGGGCCCTTAAACTCCATATCATTTGAATCTTCCTGAAGCTAGGATTGGAGCTGCTGGAGAGAAGGAGGGGGTGAGTCACAAGACAAAGACACTGAGGTGGGGGCCCTTAAACTCCATATCATTTGAATCTTCCTGAAGCTAGGATTGGAGCTGCTGGAGAGAAGGAGGGGGTGAGTCACAAGACAAAGACACTGAGGTGGGGGCCCGCGCGCCTAACGGCGCGCGAATCATATATCTATAAACCAAAATAGCAATAATACATTCTGGATTAGTGTGTTTGAGATTGTGATTTTATTTATTTCAAAATGACTGGCTTAGTTCAATGTAATAGCTGTTTTGCACCTGTCTTTCGCAGTACTCTTTTCAAATTTGGATACTGTCCCCTTTGTAAACAAATTACGAGTCTACATAGGCAGATTACCTATCTAGAATCTGTAATCTGTGCTCTCCAAGCAGAAACTAGGTGTCTACGTCAGCCATTCCACTCTATGGTGAAGCCACACTATCAGCCCCCTCTACCACAAAGATCTTGCAGGAGAAGAGCTGTCTGGACAACTGTGGGATCTGGCAGGTTGAGAGCTGTGAACCATAAACCCAAAGCTTTTGCTGTGACCCAGCAAAACAGATATAGTGCCCTTGCTGACCTTAATGGGGACACTAAAGAGATAGGTCAAGGCAGTTGTGATAATGATGACTCAAATAAGCAGGGGATCGTGGTCCAAAACGAAGAACTTTCTTCGGAAAGGCGAAAAGGGGAACCAGGTATCACACATCAGTCGCAGAAGAAGATCAAGGTATGTAAAAAGAGAAGTCACCTTCTGGTTGGTGATTCAATCGTAAGAGATGTTAATTTAGGAGAGGATACGGAGGTTTTAAAAGAGGTCAGGTGTCTGCCAGGTGCTACTGCCAGCAGAGACAAGAGGCGTATTCTTAAGATAGTCAAGAATGCAAGTAAGGACTGTGACGTTGATGCTATTATACATCTTGGCACTAATGATCTATCCCAGAAAGATGTACTTTCTGTGCAGAATGATTTCCAGAACTTGGGGTATGAACTTAATAGTATAGGTTGTAGGCTTATCTTTTCAGAGGTTTTACCTGTATATAAGGAACAAAAAGGGAAGGGCCAGCGTGTAGCAGAGTTTAATGTTTGGCTAAAGGAGTGGTGTAAAAGGGAAGGCTTTGGTTTTATTAGTCATGAAGCCTGTAGCTGGTCCAATGAAAAACTGTACAAAAGAGATGGGTTGCACCCATCCAAGAAAGGAACTGAGTTACTTGGCATTAAATTCACAGATTTTCTTGATAAACATTTAAACTGAAGAGCGGGGACAGAGAATTAATAGATACAGAACATCTCTGTCCCCAGCAAACTAAAATTCATAGGGTTATAAATGCATGTAACATAGATGTGTGTGTGGGTAAGATTATCACTCCTGCTGTCAAGCAAAACCAAGCATGTAATAGTGATTGTCATACCATGTGCATGAATCACACAAGTGGCAAGAAAATAGGGGCAGTCAGGCATAATACAGGTTATGTAGACAGTAAACACAAGGTCAATCAAAATGGACTCAAATGTCTATATACCAATGCACAGAGCATGAGGAATAAACAGGGAGAATTAGAAATTCAAGTAAAAGAGGGCAGATATGATATTATTGCCATTACAGAAACTTGGTGGGATGAAACTGACAAATGGAACATACAGCTAGAAGGATTTAAATTATTTAAAAGAAATAGACCAAATAAAAGAGGAGGTGGAGTTGCACTATATATAAGAAATAACTATGTCTCTACAGAAATAGAGCACAACAATAATGAGAACTATCTTGAATGCATTTGGGTCAATATTAAAGGTTGTGGGGGAAATGACATTGCCATAGGTCTATACTACAGGCCACCCAACCAAGCAGAGGAAGAAGATGAACTTTTTGCTAGTCAGCTAACTAAGGTATGTAGGAAGCACACCACAATAGTAATGGGAGATTTTAACTACCCTGACATCAACTGGGAAACAAACTCTGCACCAAGTGGAAGATCCAACAGGTTCCTAACAAACCTAGCAGACAACTTTGTTTTCCAAAAAGTAGAGAAGGAAACAAGGGGATCAGCCATACTGGACTTAATTCTCACTAACAGAGAGGAAATGATAGAAGGTGTTGAAGTCATAGGAACCCTGGGGGCAAGTGACCATGCAATATTGGAATTCAACATTATCCAAACACAAGTAGTAGAACAAAGTCAAACTAGAGTCTTGGACTTTAAGAAAGCTAATTTCAATAAACTTAGAGAGAGCTTGGGAAAAATTCCATGGATGAGAATCCTCGAGGGGAAAACAACTCAAGAAGCTTGGGAAATTTTGAAAAATGAGATTAGAAAAGCCCAGTCTAACACAATACCAATGAAGAAGAAAAACAACAGCTCCCAAAAGAAACCAGCATGGCTGCATAAACAACTATCTGACAAACTGAAAGACAAAAAAAGTAAGTATAAAAAGTGGAAGGAGGGGGACATAACTAAGGCAGAATATCAGCAAATAGCCCGAGCCTGTAAAGATGAAGTGAGGAAAGCTAAGGCTCACAATGAAGAAAGGCTTGCCACAAAAGTAAAAATTAACAAAAAAAGCTTCTTCCAACATGTTAAAAACAAGAAAAAAGTTAAGGAAACAATTGGTCCATTGCTAGGAGAAAGTGGCAAGAAGGTGACAAGCAACAGGGAGAAAGCAGAACTATTTAACTCATGTTTTGCATCTGTCTTTACACAAAGGGATAAAACAGTCCAACCTATCAAAAGCAGCACCACAAAATTAGGAACACAAATTGAAATAGGGAAGAAAATGGTAAGTGAGCACCTGTCTACCCTAGATGAGTTCAAATCACCAGGACCGGATGGATTACACCCCAGAGTTCTGAAGGAACTAGCAGACGAGATCTCAGAACCACTGAATTATATCTTTCAGAGATCCTGGAACACCGGGGAACTACCAGAGGACTGGAAAAGAGCTGATGTGGTTCCCATCTTCAAAAAAGGGAAAAAATTAGATCCAGGAAACTACAGACCTATCAGCCTAACCTCAATACCAGGAAAGATTCTGGAAAAAATAATCAAGCAACGAATTTGCGAACACCTAGAAGCAAACAAAGTAATAGCCAAAAGCCAACATGGATTTGTCAAAAACAGATCATGCCAGACTAATCTTATTGCATTCTTTGATAATGTGACAAAATTAGTGGACCAGAGGAATGCCGTTGATATAGTTTACTTGGACTTCAGTAAGGCTTTTGATAAGGTAGACCATAACCTACTACTAGATAAAGTAGAAGAATGTGGGTTAGACAGCATCACCACCAGATGGATTGGTAACTGGCTGACCAACCGCACTCAACGTGTAGTTCTCAATGGAACTGCATCTACATGGAGGGAAGTATGCAGTGGAGTACCCCAAGGCTCTGTTTTAGGCCCAGTACTCTTCAACATCTTCATCAATGATTTGGATGAGGGAATAAATGGGGAACTCATCAAATTTGCAGATGATACCAAGCTGGCAGGAATAGCCAACACTCCAGAAGATAGGCTTAAGATACAGAAGGATCTTGACAAACTTGAACATTGGGCACTATCTAATAAAATGAAATTCAATGGTGAAAAGAGTAAGGTTCTACATTTAGGCAACAAAAACGGAATGCACAGGTACAGTATAGGTGATACCTTACTCAGTAGTAGTAACTGTGAAAGGGATCTTGGAGTCCTAGTGGACAACCATTTAAATATGAGCCAGCAGTGTGCAGCAGCTGCCAAAAAAGCCAACACAGTTCTAGGCTGCATCAACAGAGGGATAGAATCAAGATCACGTGAAGTGTTAATACCACTTTATAATGCCTTGGTAAGGCCACACTTGGAATACTGCATTCAGTTCTGGTCGCCACGATGTAAAAAAGATGTGGAGACTCTAGAAAGAGTGCAGAGAAGAGCAACAAAGATGATTAGGGGACTGGAGACTAAAACATATGAAGAACGGTTGCAGGAACTGGGTATGTTTAGCTTAAGAGAAAGAAGGACTAGGGGAGACATGATAGCATTATTCCAATATCTCAGAGGTTGCCACAAAGAAGAGGGAGTCAAACTATTCTCCAAAGCACCTGAGGGTAGAACAAGAAGCAATGGGTGGAAACTAATCAAGGAGAGAAGCAACTTAGAACTGAGGAGAAATTTCCTGACAGTGAGAACAATTAATCAGTGGAACAGCTTGCCTCCAGAAGTTGTGAATGCCCCAACACTGGAAGTCTTTAAGAAGATGATGGATAGCTATTTGTCTGAAACGGTATAGGGTTTCCTGCCTAGGCAGGGGGTTGGACTAGAAGACCTCCAAGGTCCCTTCCAACTCTACTATTGTATTATTGTATTATTGTATTCAGTTTTTGTAATAATAATAATAATAATAATAATAATAATAATAATAATAATAATAATAATAATTTTATTTGTTAGCCGCAACCCTCTCCCGAAGGACTCGGGGCGGCGTACAATCAAAACAAATAAAATACAGATAAAGACAAACATACATAAGAACAAAGACATATACATGTGCATGGAGGAGGTAGACTGATGAGTGAAAACAATTAAAAAACACAATTTAAAATCCCATTGAATAAAATTACCAAATTAAAAACCCGTCAGGAGCGATATGAGGTTATGGTTGAGCCAGGCCAGCTATTTGGAATAGGTGGGTCTTGAGCTTTACACGGAAGGAGCGGAGGTCAGTGGTGGTCCTAATATCCGGAGGGAGGTCATTCCACAGGGCTGGGCCCGCCACAGAGAAGGCTCTGCTCCTAGGCGCCGCCCCTCGGCACTGTCTGGTGGACGGCACCTGGAGAAGTCCCTCTCTGTGCGAGCGAATGGGTCGTAGGGATGTATGGGGCAGAATACGATCCCGCAAGTAACTAGGTCCTGAGCCATGGAGCGCTTTAAAGATCGTAATCAGGACCTTGAAACGCACCCGATAGACCACAGGAAGCCAGTGCAGCTCGCGCAGGAGCGGTGTCACATGGGAGTACCTTGTACTCCCCATAATCACCCGCGCGGCCGCATTCTGGACCAGCTGCAGTCTCCGAGTGCATTTCTAGGGAAGCCCCATGTAGAGAGCGTTACAGTAGTCCAGGCGAGACGTCACCAGCGCATGAGTGACTGTGCGTAAGGCGTCCCGGTCCAATAGGGGGCGCAATTGGCGCACCAGGCGAACCTGGTGGAACGCCCCCCTAGCCACGGCTGTCACATGGTCATCCATGGACAGCCTGGCATCCAGGAGGACACCCAAATTGCGCGCCCGCTCCACGAGGGCGAGTTGAATGCCCCCAATGGCCAGAGATGGAATTAACTGGTTGAACCGGGGGGCCGGAACCCACAGCCACTCAGTCTTGGAGGGGTTGAGCTTGAGTCGGTTGTCATCCATCCAGACCCGTACGGCTTTCACACACCGGGACATCACTTCGACGGCCTCGTTGGGGTGGTTCGGGGTGGAAATGTACAGCTGAGTATCATCAGCGTACAGATGATATCCCACCCCGAAACCACGGATGATCTCACCCAGCGGCTTCATGTATGTGTTGAACAGGAGTGGCGAGAGGACCGACCCCTGTGGCACCCCACAAGTAAGGGGGCTTAGGGTCGACCTCTGCTCCCCTGCCAACACACGTTGCGTCCGGCCGGAAAGGAAGGAGCCGAACCACCGCAAAGCGGTGCCCCGGACCCCCAACCCTTCCAGTCGGTGCAACAGGATACCATGGTCGATGGTATCAAAAGCCGCTGAGAGGTCTAATAGGACCAGGATAGAGGAACAACCCCTATCTCTGGCCCTCCAGAGATCATCTACCAACGCGACCAAGGCCGTCTCTGTGCTGTGCCCGGGGCAAAAGCCGGACTGGCGCGGGTCTAGATAATCATTCTCCTCCAGATGTCGTGGGAACTGAGAAGCCACCACACTCTCTACAACCTTCGCCAGAAAGGGAAGGTTGGAGACAGGACGATAATTGGCCAGCTCCGTAGGGTCCAGGGAAGCCTTCTTGAGCAAGGGTCTCACCACCGCCTCTTTCAAGGCGGCCGGAAGAGACCCCTCACCCAGCGAAGCGTTCACTAGGCCCAGGAGCCAGTCGCGTGTTACCTCCCAGGATGCCAGTACAAGCCAGGAGGGACACGGGTCCAATAAACATGTGGTAGGTCGCAGTCGTCCACGCAATCTGTCCAAATCCTCGATGACAACCAAGTCAAACTCCTCCCAGAAAGGTTTCTCAAGACTCGCCACGGACGTCTCCACTGGGCCGCTGAAGGGGACCCAATCCTTCCGGATTTGAGCGATTTTATCCTGCAGATATTTCCAAAATTCCTCTGCCCTGCCCTGTAAAGGGGCCTCCCGCGGCCTCTGAAACAGGAGGGAGCGGGACACCCGAAACAGGGCGGCAGGGCGGTTCTCTGCGGATGCAATGAGAGCGGCACAATATTGGCGTTTGGCCGTTCTCAATGCCACTAGGTACGTCCTTAAATGGGCTCATACCTGTGCTCGGTCAAATTCGGATCGGGAGGATCTCCAACGACTCTCTAGGCATCTCTTGCGGTGCTTCATCACCCTTAGCTCCTCGGTAAACCAAGGAGCCAGGGTGGATCGTTGCCGCCGGAGAGGCCGCAAAGGCGCCACCCGGTTCAAGGCCCCGGTAGTCACATTGTTCCACGCGGCTACCAGGTCCTCTACCCGAGGGCGGGTCAGGGCTACAGGAGGTGGCCCAAGCTCCGTTTGGAACCTATCTGGTTCCATCAGGCGCCTGGGGCGGAACCATCTAGTGCTTTCCGGTTCCGCCTCCCCGCAGCGGGGGGTAGCACCAGGGAAGTCAAGTCGGAGGAGTGAGTGATCTGACCATGACAGAGGAGTGATGGTTAAGTTCCCTCCTCCCAGATCACTCAACCACTGGCCAGAGACAAAAACAAGGTCCAAGGTGTGACCTCCCTCGTGTGTCGGGCCCTGAATCAGTTGAGTCAGGTCCATGGCTATCATGGAAGCCATGAACTCACGAACCCCCTCTGATGCTTCTCCCACCGATGGCAGGTTAAAGTCCCCCATCACTAAGAGTTTGGGGGTCTCAACCGCCACCGATGCGATCAGCTCGAGGAGTTCAGGCAGGGTCGCTGATGTATGGCGGGGAGCCAGGTATACTATCAGCAGGCCCAACTGTCTCCCAGGGCCCCATTTCACAACAAGGGATTCACACCCGGACGTCTGTGGCACAGTGGACTCCCTCGGCTCTAAGTCCTCCCAGATAATCACTGCTACCCCACTGCCCCTTCCCCGGGCCCGGGGCTAGTGAAATGCTTGGTAGCCTGGTGGGCACATTTCCACGAGGGGTAAACCTCCCTCGTGGCCCAACCAGGTCTCCGTTATTCCCGTGAGGTCTGGCTCCCCCTCCAAAATTAGATCGTGAATGTGGGGGGCCTTATTGACGACGGACCTCGCATTGCATAGCAGCAGCCTCAGGCCCTGGGCCTGCAGATCCTGACCACCTAGAACGCGGGGGTTGGTACAAGCGACCGGGTGTAACCAGCACTCATGGTCTCCCAACCGACTGCGGGTTGTGAATCTGTCCTCGTATCTGCCCCTCCCTACGACTGTTGGAATCAAGGAGCACCGTATGGGAATGATATCCTCCCCCCCCTCCTCCCCTCCGCTCCTTCTGCTCGTGACCCCACCTGGTGACCTGGCTCTGTCATCACTCCTGATCTGACCCACCCGCCCCCCAACCCCTAAACCCCTAAAAGTTTTTAAAAAACATTTAACTAAAAACCCCCTAAGTCTCCGCTTCCTCCACCTCTCGAGATTAATAAATCCGTCATCAAGTTTTACATATATTGATTGATTGACTGACTGATTGATTAAATAAATAAATACATACATACATACATACATACATACATACATACATACATACATACATACATAAAATAACCACCCAGAGCCCCTTTGTGATGGAGATGGGTGGTTAAGAAGTTTGATATATAAATAAATTTGATTTTTCCACTTTTGCACTGATGAAACATTTGATAGCAGATGGCCATGAAGCCTATTTTCAGATTGTTGAAACTGTGGAAATCATCAGAATTATCAGTGGTATTTAGCTTCCTTGTCAAAAATTCACAATGCAAAAAGAAATCCAACATTAAAAATGGAGGCCTTCTAATCCTCTGGGAAACAACAGAAGAATGGGATGAAAAACAACTGATCTTTCAGATAAATGTTGAGTGATGGTGAAACTGATGGAAACCAAGAAAAGCCAACGCAAGATCCATAACTGTTTCCTAATAGCTGCCAACTATGCATCAATTTTGAACGTATATTGACTGGCAGAGAATGAAAGCAGAAAATCGGATAGTATCTTACAGCCTCAGAACATTTGTGATTGGTACTTTTTCTCCCTCAGAGACGACACAGTAACAGCAGGCAGAACATGAAATGGCGCTTGAATCCAAGAAGTGATTGCTGAGCACCCAGCTCTGACAGAGCTCTCACACACAAGGAAAAGAAGACATAAGAGCAGAGACTCACAAAACTGAGGAGTGTTCAGGTTCATCTATTTTCAATTATTGCACACTGAATTGCTTGACATACCTTCTTGATTTTATTATCTTACCTCAGACAGAAAAACAGACACATTAAGGAATAAATCCACAGGAGCTTTATAGCAATAAGGGAAAGCACACTATGAACAATGATGATGATCATCAAGATACAGAGAAGAGTAGTTAGTGAAAAGAAAGCCCTCTGATTCTTGTCCCCCAAGTCAAATCACTCCAACAGAGGATATTATGGGAAAAACAAAATGGCATTAACATTGGGCAGAGAGGGCAGACACCTCAAGCAGTAGGTGATATTGAGGGATACTCTGTGGTAGTCCCTTGAGCCAGACATAAGTGCAGGATATGATGCTTTTATCAAAATGGAGAAAGCAGTATGTGCCATTGCCATGCAAAATCCGCCCATATTGTACAAGTGTATAATGCCACTACACATGTACAAAAGGGGTGGAGCACAATCAAAGCTTTTGTCATTTATATACATTTTTTCATGTCTGGTAACTTTTTTTACCTCAGTATCCTCAGCAAAAAATAAGATGCCCTTAGCAGTAAAATATCTTTTAACTGATCCTGGTATTTCACCCTGATTCAATCATTCCACTGTGAAAAGCAACCCCAAAAGTGTCACTTCTTTAAATATAATTTAGTTTGTCTATTTCCTTTCTTGGATTCTATGACATTTCTTCCTTTTTTCATATAGATCACATCCCAAACTGATAAGAGATCAAAAATATACAAAGTTCTTTAATCTCAGCTAGTCAGCAATGAATTCTCATAAGAATTAATAACATAGAACGTTTAAAAATCATAATAGCAATGGTACCGAAACATTGTATAGGCTTAATCAAAAATCAAAATCATAGCATCATCATAGCATCAACAATTGCCTACACAGAAAATAATAGGAAAAGGTGAATGGTCTAGAAATGTGAGTTGCATCTCAAAGTTCACATGATTTTTGTATTTCCTTGTGAAAGAAATATTAATGGAATTTTGACACATTAACCAGGTCATGCTGAGGTGAGAAAAGCTGCACTTGGTGTTTTTTTTTCTAGTAACAGTTTAAAGAATAGAAATGTTATACTTCTCTAATTATCAACTATGCACTACAGACAAAAAGGCTGAAAGAGAAACAAAACACATAATTTTAGTTTTTCCTCCATGATGAAAGAAAATTACATTGATGGTTAACTTCATGTTCTTTCTGGAAACCATAGAACAATGATGGAGGGCAAGGGGACAGAAATAGGACAGTAAAATGGTGTCATAGGTGAACTAGTTCAATGTCAGAAGAATAATTTAAGGTCCCAATTCAAGCTGGGGTTACACAAGAACAAATCAGCATGAAATCCAGACATGCTGAAAGGAGATCATTTATTGATTCTGAAATGAAAGAAGTTTGCTTCTCGGGTTAGCTACAGAGAAAATGAGCACAGAGAGGTTGTTTTATAGGGAGGGGGGGTGATTATTAATATGGGGTTGAGGCAGTGGTGGGATTCAGATAATTTAACAACCAGTTCTCTGCCCTAATGAATTTCTTCCAACAACCAATTCACCAAACTGCTCAGAAAGTTAACAACCGGTTCTCCCAAAGTGGTGCGAACTGGCTGAATCCCACCCCTGTGTTGAGGGTCATGGGTGCGTGTATGTCGTGGTTCTAGTGTGTGACTTTGTCAAAAGATCAATCTTAATTGTCCTTATTTGTGTCAATCAGCTTGCCTTTGTTTGTGTAGATGGGGTCTGGGCAACCGATATGTGGGTTTGGGGAAGTGTGGGTAAACAGGTTCCTTGTCTGGTCAATTACTCTTGCCTAGTTAATTATTCTTCTTTACTTCCTGTTGAGAGAGATACAAAGTTCTGGTTCTTGTTCTTCTGGCAACCATTGTTAATTGATGCTGTTGTATGTGTCTTTGATGTTGTCTCTCTGTCTTTTCTGGGTCTGCCTTGTGTTTTTTTTTAACCACCTCTTTTTATATATGTCTTGGACAATATGAAATCTCATGATATCCTCTCCAGCTTAATCCAGATAATTGGTTGTACTATTTTATCAGTTGATTGATCTTGACAACATCTTTGTTAAAAAGTACCATATTTTTCAGAGTATAAGGCACACTGGAGTATAAGATACACCAAGATTTTTAAGAAGTATTTTTTTTTAAAAAAAGTGTTTGCACTCTGCAGATCTCCCAAACCCTCTGCATGCCTCATTTTTTTTGTCAAAAACGGGGCATGCAGAGTCTGGGGAAAGCAAAAATGCATGAAAAACAGGCCATTTTTTGCCCGTTCCCCCCCCCAGCCCCCAGGAACAATCTACTAAAGGCGATACATGCCCTTTTGGGGCAAAAACCAGGCCCATTTTTGCAAAAGGATGGGCTGGTTTTTGCTCCTTTTTGCCCCCCCCCCCGGAACACTCTACAAGCCTCCTAAAGCTATCCATGCCTTTGGGGGGGGCAGTTTTCATGGAAAATAGGCTGCTTTTTTGCTCGTTTTTGCCCCCCCCCCCAGCCCTCAGGAGCACTTTGCAGGCCTCCCAAACCCTCTGCACACTCATTTTTGTGAAGGGGGCGGGGTTTCGGGAGGCCAAAAATGCTGTATTCAGTGTATAAGATGCACCCAAGTTTTCACCCACTTTTTTTGGGGTGGTGCATCTTATACTCCGAAAAATATGGTATCTATTTGAGTGCAACATAGTTTCTACTCTTGGTCAATTATTTGAGAGAGAAGAATCTCCTATGTTTATTACTGATTATTTAAATTCTTCCCTCATCAGTCTTCACAAATTCCCCCCTAACAATCTTCAAGGTGGAATCTATAGAAAGAGGGAACTCGAAACAGAAAATTTTGTTAGTGTGTTAGCATTACATGGCTTTACATAAAAAGGTCGGAATTGACACTGTATCCATTTTCTTGCCTGGTATAAGCTACCCCCTGCAGTGGCTGCTGTTTTTCCACCTCTGCAGTGTAAAACTCCCAAATCTTTCCTGCATTGTTGAAAAATACATGGAAAATACATCAATTGTTCTAGAAATGTATCTGCATTGTCTACGCATGCCCTATTGCCAGGACCATTTCTTCAAAGCAGAAATGGAGCTTCTACAATCAGCTTTTTCTTATCCGCCTCATTTTGACTTCAGGGCACTGAGTTGGTTTTCCTGCTGTGGTTCAAAAGTGATTTTTCCCCCCTGTTAAGTGCCTTGAGCATTTTTATCCAGTTTGGTTGGCAGGCTTTATTTTAGTACAAGCTTGCTTCTATGGTTCACTGACTGCTTTGCAGATGAAGGAAGGCTTCCTCAACTGAGGAAATAGTCATACTAATCTAAAGACTTCTAAGAATGTGTCTTTACCATTAGTATTAAAATAGCACACTGACTTAGAATTTTGCCCTATACATAAGAGACTGCCGATTCAAAGTCCAGCAGAAATATTTCTTGGCTGTAGTTTTTTTAATTACTAATTTTCCCCTTTCATTTAGCTAGCTGATGGGGTTTTTTTTTTTTAAAAAAGAAAATATGTGCAGAATTCCATCATTTCGTAATTTTTCTAGTCACTTAAAGAAATGAGTTCTTTTTCCTCATGTAACTGGATAAACAATGAAATGTTAGCACATTTCTTTTTTAAAAAGAAAGCCTCAGCTAGCTAGGAAAGCTTAACTAGATGAAGGAAAGAAAATAGGTATTTAAAAATATAATGCTTCTGCATACATTTTAAGCCAACAATCTCTTAAACATTAGGGAAAAAAAACCCTCAGCTTTTGTGATGTTTTAGCAATAGTAAAAAAGAAATATATATATAAATGTAAAATGGCTGGCAAGAAATGATTTTTTTTGTTCAGCTGGTTGTTATGCGTGTTTGTGTTTGTGTGTGTGTGTGTGTGTGTGTGTGTGTGTACAGTATATATGCAATTATATATTATCATATATTAATACTTTAACTCTGTATCTATATATTTTATCTATGTGTGAGTGTCTATACATAATATGTATTATAGTATATATGTATAAATGTCTATCTATTAATCTACTTCAGTCTAAATATATCCACTGAGGACACTTCATTTTATTTGTTTGTTTATTGTCCATCTTAATTATTGCTATAAAAAATTCAAGATGGTGAACACATCTCCTATTTGAAACACAGTATCAATCTTGTGAGGTGGATTGGGCTGAGAGTAAGTGACGGGCCAAAAATCATTCAATCAGCTTTCACTGCTAAGCCAGAATTAGAATTCAGTTTCCCAATTACTGGTATGATGCCTTCATCATTAGACCAAAAAGATTGTCACTGAATTTCAAACTTCAAATTCAAACTTCATTGATGGTTATGGACTCTAATCTATCATGATGGTCCAATGCTAGTTAATCAATAGATATTGCCCAGCTTTCCCTCTAGGCTAGGATAGAGTGACTGGCCCAAAGTCTCCCAGCTTGCTTCAATCTTCAAGGAAGGATTAGAACCTGAAATGCTCCATTGTAGTCTATCACCTGAACTGTTACACTACATCACTACATTGCTGCTGCTCCCACTCTCTACATATATACAGTATGTCTGTGCATATACTCTCTACATATATATGTATGTGCACATGCACACACACGAAGAGAGAGAGGGGGGTGAGCAAAAACTCATCTATCTATCTATCTATCTATCTATCTATCTATCTATCTATCTATCATCTATCTATCTATCTACCTACCATCTATCTACCATCTATCTACCATCTATCTACCCTCTATCTACCCTCTATCTACCATCTATCTACCATCTATCTACCTTCCATCTATCTACCTTCCATCTATCCATCTACCTTCCATCTATCTATCTTCCATCTATCTATCTTCCATCTATCTATCTTCCATCTATCTATCACCCATCTATCTATCACCCATCTATCTATCTATCACCCATCTATCTATCACCCATCTATCTATCACCCATCTATCTATCTATCACCTATCTATCTATCTATCTATCTATCTATCTATCTATCTATCTATCTATCTATCCATCCATCCATCCATCCATCCATCTATCTAGTCCCATGAATACAAGGAATATACAGACCCAGGCTTGGCTGTCTGCCACAACTAAATTACGCAGATAAAGCCACCCCTTGGCTGGGAGCCTAGAAAGTTCTCTTCACAAACACAAGAAAACACTTACAGAAAGCTTTCCCAATGGCTTGAATATGGGCTGTTGTCTCCTGAAAAGATCCCCTCCCTTCGCTCCACTTATAAACTCTTTGGGAGGGGCCAAACCCTTAACCAGCTGTCCCTACTTCTTTCTATAACATCTTCTCCACAGCTGTTCCTGTCTCCGATCATATGCACATCAGGAACAACCTCCCTCTGTTCCTCCTCACTGCTCCCTGACTCAGATGCCACCTGGTGGCCAACTAGTTCCTGCTCTGATTCCAAACACTCTCCAGAGTCTTCCTCATCCTCCAGAGCAGTTCCATAATGGTCTGAGCTGTCAGAGTCCACCAACAACTCAGCCGGCCTCTGCTGGACCACAACACTATCTATCTATCTATCTATCTATCTATCTATCTATCTATCTATCTATCTATCTATCTATCTATCTATCATCTACAGTATCTATCTATCTACACACACACACACACACACAGACACACACACACACACACACACATGAAGACTTACCCACAGGAAGGAAAATGAATGGTCATTGATTTTCCATACAGAAAGTTGGAGGGTCTACAAGCGGAAGACACCAATAGGAGGAAACCATAAAGCAGAAACTGAATACCTTGGAAAATGGAAAATGTGGCAAAAGCTCTGTCTGTCTGTCTGTCTGCTGTCTCATTATTTATGTGATTTAAACCTAATCTGCTATGAGCCCAGCACAGAAAAAAACAGCACCATGCAGCCTAAACTGATTTTGCTGTATGCTGTTCTCAGCCATTCCTAAAGTGACTTTAATCTATTCCAGAGTGCAGCATCTTGTTAAGGGAGTTGAGTTGATGTTTTAGTTCAGATTCCACAGCCCCATACTTGTTATTCCTCTGATTCTTGACATCACCATCTTTTCAAAGAAGACAAACTTTAATGTGTGGCTGGGTCAAAAATGCCTGCCTTTTTCTTCATTTTTCTCCAGTCTTTTCCTCTGCCCAGGGTCCCCACAATCCTTTGGTACAATGTCCAGAACCCACTGAAAGTTGCTGTCCAGTTGTAAAAATTAATGTAAGAGAGGAGAAAAGTATTACTAGTATGGAAAGTGGGGATGAATATAACGAAAATATATTAAAAATATGTCTGCTTTAATAAATGGATGCAATGGAAAAACAAAAAGATTCATTGAAGAAAAATGCAACTGCTTTGAAATAGTGTCAGGTTCACCCTCCTATACTTTTTGAAACCTAGTCCTGAACCTCTACTAAAGAATTTTCAAAGCACGGCCAACCTTAATAATAAAGATCATATTGCCTATGTTGAAGTCACTGAAATGCACTTAATTGTATTACTATTACATTTTAAATCAAATTTCATCAACTTTTTCCTGCTGCTTTTCGTTGTTGTTCTGGTTATGTCTCTTTCTTTCTATCTGTGGCATGCTGCTCAAAGGTCACGTTCAGCCTCAAGAAAGCTGTCAATTTTTTGCCCTAAAGTAAGAATAGGGATTTGATGCTACAAATCCAACTGCAGCGGAAGGCTGCTTTCAAATCTATTTTAACACAAGGGCATTGCAAAGGGTCAACTTCCTCATTGGTAAGAGTAGCTAATAATATGGCCGAAGGCTGAACCTGGGTTTTTCCACTGCAAGTGTGACAAAGAAGTGAAAATAGCACTACAGCCCCTTACAAACACTTAATGCAGAAGCTGAGCCAGAGCCTGCATTTGCCCTCATCATTCTTCTTCAAAGTAGTAAGCTGTCTGATTAGAGATTTCATGCACAGACAGAGCTGCAAATTAGGTTCTGTAGTGAACAGAGAGAGAGAAAAAAAACCAAACAAAGAAACACAGCATTCTGGCAGAAGTACCACAGTGAAAGGATAAGAAAATATATTCACACCAGGCAGTGGATTATGGCAAAACACAACATAAGATGTTCCACTAATAGGAATGGGAGTTTGATAGAAATTGTTTATTTTCTGGAGAATGGTTACTCATTACTTTTCTCTATGATGAGACAAAATGAGATCCTGAGACCTGGTTTTTGGAAGTGGTTAAGGCATCAGACTGGAGACCATGAGACCATGAGTTCTATTTCCACCAGGTAACCTCAGGCCAGTCATTGTGTCATAGCCCTGGGAAGGAGATAACAGCAAACCAGTTCTGAAAGCAATAGCACTTACACTTATATATCGCTTCAGAGTGCTTTACAGCCCTCTCTAAGTGGTCTCCAAAGTCAGCATATTGCCTCTAACTATCTGGGTCCTCATTTTACCAATCTTGGAAGGATGGAAGGCTGAGTCAACCTTGAGCCTGGTGAGATTTGAACTGCCAAATTGCAGGCAGCCAGCAGGCAGCAGAACTAGCCTGCAGTATTGCACTCTAACCACTGCACCACTGTGGCTCATGAAAGTAAGCAAACATGAAAGCAAACAAACTGCAGGGACAGTTTGCCAGGCAGATGCCAAAAGTCAGAATTGACTTGAAGGCACACACACATAAATGAGATCCTTTGAATTATGTATCCCAAAGAAGTCCTCAAGTCATTTTATGTAGAATTGCAACCTTTTGGGTTTTTTGCAAGTGAACAGCATCTTTTACATATCCCAACTATAAACTGATTATCCCATTGTTGGGGTACAAATAATAATCTTTACAATCTTCATTTTCCCCTAGTCTTATTTTTTATTTTAAAAAAGTTTGGGTAAAATGATCTATTTTTTCTTTGTCAGAAAATTCCAATATTTATTTTTAATTTGCAGTCAGTCAAATCCCATTCAACCCCTATATCCAGATCAGAACAAATACATGCACTGTTTTAATTCAGCTAGCAAAAAGTATAGTTTGATGTTTATTTATAAAACATCACCAAACATCAAAAACAGTTAAATGGCAAAAAGGCACACAAGAGCAGATACATGAAAAACAGATAAGAGATTTTTAAAAAAACAGAGAATTTAATATCAACTATCTATGTTATCTATGTCCCAAAAGTGCTTTTTCCAAAAGGCAACTGAATGTTCTTCGTTTTTCTTTTCTTTGAAAAGCTTCTCAGCCAAGAAGCTTCTACATTTCTGGTTCAGTTCAACACTCTGGGCAGCAAACAGCAGTTAACTGGCAGTCAACATTTAAAATAAAGCAATTAAACCACAATTTATGCAACAATATCATGGGCTGTAAATTACAATCTGATTCCCAAGCCTGAGTAAACAGTCATGTCTTGAGGGACCTATGAAAAACCATTAGCCAATGTGATCTCCAGGAGGGTTTGATGTTCTACAGGATGCAGATGTTTTACAGAACAGGTGCAAATTACAAAACAGTAGAAGGTGCTGAACACATGGGAAATAATCCAACTATATATTGGTTTAATTCAATCTAACCCAATTTCTTTTTTATATGGGCTTCAGCTATTTCTTTGGCTTCTCTTGTCTAGAGCTCATCTTTAGGGTTAGGGTTAGGGATAAATACAATGTGCCATTCAAACTCAAAGCAGAAACCTTGGTAGAAAGCAGCGGAAGCAATCCATTTATATAACAATGATGTTACTGCTATGTACCAGAAATGCAGAAACCTTTATGAATGGGAATATTGAATTGAGGTTGGGAAGACTCAGTTTGTAACCTGTAGAATATAGCCTTCAATCCTTGATTTGAATTAAAGTTTGATGGATTTACACTTTCCCAAGCATATGCAACATATCTAAGATTCCTGGGCATCACAGTGATTTACAAGTACCGTTACAAAGAGGAGTGATTAAAAGAGATGGGGAAAAAGATGGATGCCATTCATGAGTATCTTATGAACAGTACTACTTAATTCTTTGCTGGAAATAAAAGACATAGGATCCATTTGACCCCCCACAAAAAAAGTAAACAGAAAATAAAATAGCTCTAAACCTAATGTCTATAGAACCACATTAAAATATAGGTTTGTCAGTAGATGGTTGTTATTATAATAATTATATAGGTTACTACAACATCTGCGCATTGGCATTTGTTATTTACACAGCAAGCCTGAGAATACAAATGATAAAGTTGGAATGTAGAAATAAATAAATTAATAAAGCATAAAACCTCAATCTTAGTCCATAGACTTTGTTAATAATTAAAACCCAATACAGTGGAATGCATGCTTAGTAAGAGCATTAGAAATTAAATTAGTTATTTAATTGCAATTTTCCCCGCTCATAATATCTGTATGGCACAGAGAGAGGGGATTTCCCTTTGCTCATTGTTCATTCATTCTTCATGAGCAATAAACACATTAGAATTTCTGGCCCCAGTTTATCTATTTGACTGCCTAAATGCCCATTGCTGAAGTCTGTAGGGGGGAGTTGAAACACAATTATTTATATAATTTGCAGAAATACAATGTAGAATACATTGACCAGTGTTCCCCCCATTTTTTGCATGCTTTTTTCGCCCTCCCCAGGCTCCAGAGGCTTTATAAGAGCCTGGGGAGGGTAAAAACAGCCTCCCCCGACCCTCCTGGAGGCCCTCTGGAGGTGCAAAAAAACAGCCCTATGGGCAAACCGGAAGTTCACAAACGGACTT
Source organism: Natrix natrix natrix (assembly GCA_029891615.1). NCBI lineage: Eukaryota > Metazoa > Chordata > Lepidosauria > Squamata > Natricidae > Natrix > Natrix natrix. Next base: position 50,040 of record JAKRSK010007334.1, read on the forward strand.
CTGGTTTGCTCGTAGGGCTCGTTTTAGCCCTCCAGAGCCTTCAGAGGCCTTCTGGAGGCTTCCTTGAAGGCTCTGGAGGGCTAAAACCGATCCTATGAGCTAACCAGAAGTCCGTTCCTGAAGTTCCGGTTTGTCCGTAGGGCCGTTTTTTTCCACTCTGGCCAGCTGACAGGGCAACGCCTCACATGCCCTAACAAATGGCTCTGAACGCCACCTGTGGCATGCGTGCCACTGGTTCACCATCCCAGCCTTTGGTCAACTCAGAATTATATCAATACAGTATAAACTTTTCAGTACATTAGGAAGCATGCTCTTCTTAACCTAGATTAGAAATCCCGTTGTTCTCTAGAAATAAATGAGAAGTAGTCCTCAATTTAGAGCTGTTTATTTAATGATGGTTCAAAGTTACAATAGCCTCAGAAAAAATGACTTACAGCCCATCCTCAACGGTAGAATCAAAAGACTACCCATCTCGCCTCTTCAATGGTTGTAACATCTTGTGGATGTTACAAGATGGCCTTCCCAGTCAGCTTTCCAACAGCAATGCCAATTGGGGAAGTTACATTTGCTTAGTGGTCACATGACTCACTTAACAACCATATGATTTGTTTAATGACCATGATAAAAATGATCATAAAAGTTGAGTCTTGTCCCATGATAACTCACTTAAGAAGGACTCAATAAGTGGACAAAAATGCCAGTCTAAACATCTAACTGATTGTGTGACAGACCATAATGCCTCTGAAGCCAACGAATATACAAAGAAGATCGAAAAAACAATTAAAATAGAAATAGCCCAAAAAGGTTGGAGAGAAGAATGTTCAACTTGGAATGGTATGGAATGCAGAATATCTTAGATGACCTCAAAAACTGATCAATTGCATGACTGAGCTAAAGTTAACAGACCATTATTTTGAAATTGCATGATAGCGACAATTAATTTATTGTCAAAATCCTGCATTTTGTACACTACTTGTAGTGCATTTATATTTAAAAAATAAGTGTTGGCATGTCTGAAATGATCCACAAAATGGATTGAAACAAGATTCAGTAAAAGTTAATAAATAGTTTGTGACATATATTAATGCATAGCTTTAGTAACAAAGAGTGTAAGCGGCAACAAAAAAAGAATATTTTGCAGTTAATGTTGGAGAGGAATTTTTGCTAAAATAATTATGAGCATGGGCCAGCTTGATCTCAAAATTTTAAACATTTCATTACATTTAGGGTAGAAGTACGTATTCAGCAAAAATATTGGAATTATCTCAAGATCTTTATGAATATTATAGAATGTCTCTTTAACTAATTATTTAAATCAGAGTGCGTACACATTATGTCATTATTATTGACAATGTAGACCAGTTTAGTGCAGTGGTTAATGCTAGGAACCTATGAACCTATGCTAGAAGCCAGGAGTTCTAGTTTAACCTTATAGAAAAGTGATGGCTAACCTTTTTGTCATCGTGTGCCGAACGCTCCCTGTGCCCCCCTCCATGCATGCGTGCATGACACCCCCCCATGCCCTGTTTTGAGCCTAGTAGGCCTTCCTGCTGATTTTCTGATCTTCCCACATGCCCCCTGCCCCCTGCGTATGCACGGCAGAGACTGGAATATCAGGCTGGTAGAGGCACGGGCGCACACACATGCAAGGTGGAGCTGAGCTGGAGCGACGGCTCATGTGTCCACAGAGAGGGCTCTGCATGCCACCTGTGGCATGTGTGCCATAGGTTCGCCATCACGGTTATAGAACATATGGCATAAAGACAGCAGGATATCCTTGAGCCAGCCATTCTCTCTCAGTCCTAGGAAGGAGGGAAGGGTAAAGCACTTCAAAAAAAATATTTTCCAAGAAAACTTGTAGAGACTAGTCCTGGCAGTTGCTAGGAATAAAAAATAATAACTGACTTGAAGGTGTGCGAACATACACACACACACACACACGCACACACACTCAGTAACATGATAAAGGATTTTTCCAAAATGCCTTTGACAAAGTGAAATGTGTGCAAATATTTTTGAGATGCTTCTGTCTTTATATATGAGCATGTGTTTGTTTTCAAGTAGAACCTAATTCAACAAAATGGCAACAACTTATTTTAAATAATTTTCCTTCAGTATAATTCATCCCTCCCTGATTCCCATTCTGCTCGATATATGGCCTGGAATTTCTTCTCCTTTGTGATGACGATTGCATAATCTGTGAACTGCCTCAAGATTAAAATTTTATAGGCAAAGACTCAGCTATGTAATCTTCAAAATTATAAATCCTATTATGTATTTATCTGTGCATGTACACATATATGCATGTACCTATCTACGTAAATATATCTATGTATGTATTTGTGTGTATATATATACAACACACACACACAGGCACACACACAAACACACACACATTTGCAGCCTGCATCTGAGAATAAACAGAAGTGGAGACCCAAGAGAGAGCTAAAACAGACTCTGCCATTTTAATCTGTATTGCCACACGCTGTGCAATTAACTAATTGAGTCTTTGATTTTATATGGAGTGAAAGGAGCTGCAGGAAGACTTTTGTGGCTGCCTTAATGAGGAGCGGTTAATCTTGCCTTTTAATGGAGCTTAATTTAGACTACAAATGAGCACACAAAGGTACTTGTAAATAGTTTTGCATTGTCAGGGAGGGAAGCATCAAATCAAATCTCCCAGGGCACAATCCACAACCCTGTACCATTCATTGTTTTATAAAAAGATGGAATAGGAGCAGATGACTCCAAGTTAGGCAGATTGGCTAATTACATACCAGGCAAAAATGATAATTCCAAATGAGTTCAAATTTCAGTTCAAAGTTCAAATTTGAATCTTGGTACAAATCCACCAGATTGAAGCTCAATAGCAAAAAGTAGAACATTTTATATCTGGATACAAAATAATGCATGCACAGCAGTGGTGGGATATGACTGGTATGCCCCGGTACGGGTGTACCGCTGCCTGCTGGGAGTACCAGGTACCGTTCCAGTATGGTGCTTCGAAGTGCCCACTCTCCTGCCCGCTCTCCTTACCGCTATTTGAGCTGATTGGGGCTTTCATGCACGCACATGGAGAATACGGCACCTGCGCGATGCTCCACCGAGCAGCTGGAGTGTCACAGGTGGTAAGTACGCATACACGCACTGCGCATGTGCTGCGTGCATTCACGTGGTGGATTCTGGGCCCTGTTGCAGTGTACCAGTTGCAATGGGATCCGGAACCCACCACTGATGCATAGGTACAGGACTGGGAGATCTGGTTTGGAGTCAGTGTGTGTAAGATAAGGTTAAGTGTTCTAGTGAACAGCCAGTAGTCAGCAATCTAATATGCCTGCTGATAACTGGCTATGCAATCTGGGACTTTGCTAAAATAATTGTATCCAGCACACAGGAGGCAATTGTTTTATTGTACTCTATATACTGCCTAGACTGTACTTGAAATATGGGTATGTTTCTAAGCATTGCCCTTTAAGAAGACCATGAAAAAAACTAAAGTGCTGCAGGATAATAAATATAAGATGAATGTAGAAATGAAGCAATGTGAGAAGTTGTTAAAGAAACTCAGCATGTTTCATTTGCAAAGGCTTTAAATTAAGGACAGATACAATTGCAACTTACAAAATATCTTACCTGTTGTCATGTGGAAAAGTGTATTGAAACTGAGGGAGAATAAGAATTAGATGATATTAAAAGAAGAAGGATTTAGACTATGAGCAGAGTTGTTCTGATAGCAAGAGCTGTTAAACCTTGGAACTGCCTGCCTAGACCACTGGTAAAGTATCCAAGCTAAAAATGTCCAAATGGGGACTAAGGGTTCATTTGTTTTAGAGAGTTTTGTGAATTCTTGCAGAGAACAGGGATTTGGACCAAGTGATATATAATTTTGCCATATTGTTACATTCTCTGATTCTATCGGAGGGGAACAACAAGTGTTGCAGTCATGGGCCAGGACTCAGACTCTGACTTTAAAGAAGAGGCCCCAGCAAAACCTGTAGAATGTCAGCCTCAGAAGAAACCAAGCCATGAATCACCCATTGATCATTAAACACAGACCAATGGTGTCAAACTCAAGGCCCGGGGTCCAGATCCGGCCCATGAGGTGTTTAGATCTGGCCTGTGGGGCCACCTTGGAAACGACAAAGGACCAGCCCGTGGTGCCTTTGCCAGTGAAAACGGAGCTCAGGAGCCCATTTTTTTCTGACAGGGCATTTGGGGCACCCCAGGTACCTGTGACATGAATTATGTTGAGCTGGCCATGCCCACCCTGGCCCCCAAGGTCAAACACAACCCTGATTCAGCCCTCAATGAAATCAAGTTTGACACTCCTGAACTAGATAGTTGGAACAGTCAGATGAGGTTGACATAAGACCTCACAGCCCAACCACCCTACAAATAAAGAGGAAAACAGAGAAGACATGTTTTATAAGACTTCTTGTCAAGCAAGGGATTAAATCTCTTGATTGTCTGCAGCCTGATTTATGAAGCAGCCCTGACCTTTGTTGGAAACAACTGCTTGATTTTGGCTGTTTATGGGAGAGAGCATATGCTTCCCTTTTGCCTTTCAGCTCCACCCTAGGAGCCTTCCAGGCAGGAAACCATTTTTGTGTTGCATTTGTGCTGATAAATAAATAAAGGGAGACTAGTATAGATCTATTTCAAGCTATTTAGCTCTCATCAGCTAGCCATACCCTTACTAGGATTTGAACTTGGGCTGTTTTTACAGTTGTATTAGCCACTAAGCCACAAGCTCTCCTACCTTATCAGCTGAGCCAAGGAAATAAGTAATATCCCTCCCACATTTGTGCATACCAGATGCTTTGATACAACACTTACTTATTTCCTTGGCTCAGCTGATAAGGGAGGAGAACTTGTGGCTTAGTGACTAATACAAATGCCTAACATGTAAAAACAGCACAGGTTCAAATCTCAAAGTAAGGGTATAGTTAGCTGATGAGAGCTATATAGCTTGAAATAGATCTATACTAGTCTCTCTTTATTTATTTATCAGCACAAATGGAACACAAAAATGCCTGGAAGTCTCCTAGGGTAGAGCCTGGAAGGCAAAAGGGAAACACTATGCTCCCTCCTATATTTATATATAGGGTCTTTTCCTATGTAAGATTGAAATTGTCTTGGCAATATTTCAGCGAGGTCTCACTCACCATCTTCAGGCTGGGTTTTGGGCTTAAAGTGTGATCGGAGCTGCCATCTTTCTATAAATCTGGGTGGGTGGTTGTGGAGTGCTGGCTTTGTTTCAGTAAGTGGAATGATTGGTTGTGTGGTTGTATCATGATTGGTAGATTAGTGCTGATTGGTGTGGCTGTGTGTCTATTGTTGTTTCATGTTGTAACGGCCTGGGTGGTGGATGGTGCTCATTTGTTGACTAGGGCTGGTTTCCAGATGTCTGGTAGGCGGGAGGTATCATCATGTTTATTCATGTTGTGGGGGTGTTTCTCTATTTCGATAGATTCCATAATTATTCTAAAAGTGAGACCTTGCTGAAATGTTCCCAAGACAATTTCAATCTTACATGGGAAAAGACCCGAATACAACAAGACCAGCACATATATATAAGTTGTAGGGTTTTTTCCCTACTTCCTTTTGTCTGAAAAATAATAACTTCCCCTTGGGGTGTAAACTTTACTTTTGACCACTCACTTTTTTAAGATGCCAGGAGGATTGGCACAGCTGGTTAGACAAACATGGCCAGTCCTAGAACCCACCCACCATTAGCTGGCAGAAAGCCAGGCTGGTAAGGCTCATTGTTGAAAATTCTAGGCAGGATACAAGGATTACAACTTGCCGGAATAACTAATCTTATTAGTTAGCAGAGGCAGCCAAAGCTGGCTAGTGCACCGCAATGCAATGCTATAAAGATAAGCAGGCCACAGAGAGAACAGCTGGCACAGAGAAAATAGCTTTCTCAGCCTTACCATATCTTTATTCTTGAAGTGGTTGATGTTTCATGAATGCTTGTGTTAGGCTGTCTGTAGAGAGATGTAAACATATTCCAAATATACAGAATTTAAAAGAAGTTAGCTGCAAAAATGTGTGCTGGACTCTTCAGTCCTGGGCCCCTGTTCAGAACGTGGGTTGAAATCCCAGTTGGTCTGCTTGACCGATATCAAAACATCCCATTCCATCATCATAAGAGATGCCAAAATTAAAGCTTGTGCACATTAAAGAAACAGAGAATTAAAGTGAATACAGCAAAAGCAATGCTAACTTTGCTTTCTCAAAATAGCTCTGATAAGCTGAAAATAGAATGAGGCATGAAACTGATTGATTATCTGCTCATCGCAACATCAGAGAGCCCATCACACCCACCAACCAGGGGTGGGTTCCTGCCAGTTCTAACCTCTTCTATAGAAGAGATTCCACAAATCTACCATGACGTTTAGGGCTGGTTCTAGCTCCCTCCCACCACCCGTCTGCACCACACTTGCCCCGCCTGCCATTCACTGATTGGCTGGCTCACCAATCACCCCGCCCACCTCTAAGAGTCCTATCTAAACCGTAAAGTCTTAAAACTGTCAAGTTTGAACATCCCTGGGGTTTTTTTTCTAAAGGGTTAGGAATGCAAGGGTCTTGTAACTTGACAGCTTTAAGACTTGCACACTTGCACACTTTAATGCCAGAGTTCCTGAGCCAACATGACTGGAGGAGGAATTCTGGGAGTTGAAGTCCACAAGTCTTAAAGCTGTCAAGTTTGAACACACCTGGAGTTTTTTTTCCTAAAGATTTAGGGGTGCAAGGATCTAGTAACTTGACAGCTTTAAAACTTGCATGCTTCAAATGTAAGAGTTTCTGAGCCAACATTTTGGTTGCTAAGCAAGAGCATTGTTAAATGAGTTTCATCACATTTTACAAGTTGGCCATGCCCACCCAGTCACATGACTGCCAAGCCACTCCCACTCGGTCACATGGCTGGCAAGCCAATCCCACCCAGTCACATGGCCGGCAAGCCACTCCCACAAAGCAGGCCACACTACAGAAGAGGTTCTAAAAAAATTTGAAACCCACCACTGCCATCAACCCTACCTCAGTGTTCTCTATATGAAGGAAATAAAGTTCTCTATTGTCTAGTTGCAACATTGTCTATTGTCTGTAGCACCCCCAGGAGAGAACCCACTCCATTGGCATCAGATCTCCAAGACACAATAGAATGGGATGATTAAGTGGAAACCTGCCTTGAGTGCTTGAAATCAAACAATTTCATTAACAAGGCCAGGGGATTCTGGTTCAAAAATAAAATTTGTATTTGTAAATTTATAACTCTATGCTGACAACATGCAGCTATTGCTTCTCCTTGAGATGCTAATTGCCTAAAACAATTATGTTTGTCAAATCTGAGTGGGGATAGAGAGTAAGAGAGCAATGAATTTCTTCCCATTCCGAATCAAAACCTGTTGCAAATTCCAACTTTTTCAGGAGAATAATTTGTTGAGATCTGACCATTTCCCTCCCATCCTCTTGGTAACTGATCTAGCTGATCTTGGTAGCTGCTCTGGGATTACTTTTAATGCAGAGTCAGCTAAAATGTAATACATAACATTATAACTAATAACCTCTTTTGCCTCTTTCATTGGTTGGGAGCCAACAACCCACCAAGCAAATAATTAGAAGTGACAACAGTACAATGGTTAATTTGTGGACGAAGTTTACTCGCCTCAAGGCAGTTTCCCATCTCTGTCACATTTGTGTTTGTTTCATGCTCAGTTGTTTACTAAATTCCCTCAAATTGGCCAAAATTGGTATTGAATTTGTGTGGTTAGATTGAATTAGGGATTTGGGAGATTGCAAAGGCATGCTTAATCAAGTATTGTTAAAAGGCTGTGTAGGTTGCCGATAGGCTTTCTGATTGCTGATGTTATACTGAGTCCTTGGGGTAACAAATCTTGTGAGATGTTGCTTTTTTTCCCTTAGGTAGTTGCTAATACAAGATGGACATGTTCCATTACTTTTCCAAACACAGAAATATAATAACTCTTTAGGATAAACAGTTTTCTTTACGAAAGAAAAATGCTTATTATATTATAGTTTAGGGTGGCTTGCATAGACAATTTAGGGCATGGGTGTTCAGATCCCTATCTGATTTCCCAACCTACTTTGTAGAAATTCAGCTTGCACTAGCCGTGATAACCTGGCAGGTGAGACATTATGATTATGGGTTTTACCCATTCCATGTGGATTATAATAATAATAATAATAATAATAATAATAATATTGAATTTATTAGCCGCTCCCTTTCCAGGCAGGACTCGGGGCGGCGTACACTAGAAACATATAAAACATAACACATGTGTACAAACACATAAACATACATATATACAAAGACATACATGTACGGAGGAGGTAATAAATTACAACATTTAGACAATTAAAACCATTTACATACCCCAATAATAAAACCCAATATACAATAAAAAATTTAAAATTTAAAAGACAGTCGGGGAAAACGAAAAAATTACGGTTGAGCCAGGCCAGATAGTTGAAAAAGGTGGGTCTTCAACTGTACACGGAAGGAGCGGAGATCGGAAATAATCCTGATGTCACGGGGGAGGTCATTCCACAGGGCTGGGCCCATCACAGAGAAGGCTCTGCTCCTGGGTGTCGCCCCCCGACACTGTTTGGTGGACGGCACCCGGAGAAGTCCCTCTCTGTGTGAGCGAATTGGTCGTAGGGATGTGTGGGGCAGGATGCGATCCTGCATGTAACTAGGTCCTGAGCCATGAAGCGCTTTAAAGATCATAATCAAAACCTTGAGGTTTTGAGGAATAGGCCTTCTTTTTTCAAAGTCAAATGGAAGACATATTTGACAAGGTGGTCTCCATTTTTTTAGTGAATGTTTGGGGCAGGATACCTTTATGCAAACATGAATACTTCCATTTGAGCTGGAATCTTCTACTACCTGAAGTCTAGCATTATGTTTCAGATCAAGAATGGTCTAAGGGGCCAAAAAGGATAAGTCATATTTCCTAAAAAATGTGCTGAATGAAATGTAATTGAAAGATTGGATTGAGGCCTTTTTTATTTTATACGAGGAATCTGTAAAGAGCAAACAACTGGTATCCAAAGCCTTCCAACTTAACTGTACTACTTCCAACTTAACTGTACTACATGCTCCATGATTTCTCCCAGGATTCACTAGACTAGACTCTTTACTCAGTTCTAAAACTACAAAGCCTATAATGCAGTGCAATGATCAGTGTAATGCACTGTTAGTGAAAAATGGTTGATTCTAAATTAAGGTTCTAACTTTGATTTATTGGATCAATTCAAGAGGGGATTTTTTTAAAAGGACAGTTTGTAGAGGAGTTCTTGCATACTCATTGGTAACCTTACCAGGATTTTCCCCATGAGAAGATATCAAAATGTCAGTAAACATCATTGAAAAATGGAATTTTGGAACAGCTGGTTGAAAGTGATAGATTATGCTAAGATTTTTGCATAATGTTCCTTTTCATGTTTGATTAGCTATCCCTGATTAGCTGTATCCCATACTAGTATGTAATTGATGATGACTGCTTTCCATCACAAATACCCAATGCTTCATTTTATTGTTTCAAACATAGACCTAATAGTCAGGTATTTTGATTTTTGATTAAGCATGTTGATTTATTCCTACCAATTTACCTCCACACATTTTAGTATCTCACCAAAAAGATTATAGGAAGATTTGTGCTCTGTTCTATTGTGGTATAGAGTAAAAGGAAATCTAAGTAAATATCCTCGTGATCAGCACTTTTTAAAGATTCAAACATGAAGCAATGTTTTCAAGATTAACTCTCTGTTTTTCTTGCAAAAAAGAAAAAAAAGAAGGGGCTTGACTGCTGTTAATTTGTTATGAGATGCTTAGTGCTTTCTAGTAGTACTGCATTGGATATTTATTTGGCATTAGGTCTGATCATCCTCATTTAATATGATGGAATAAGAGTGGGCTTAAAAACTTGCCTGAACTACAGAGGAACCACAGGAAAATCTATAGTATCTATAGTAAAAAGGATCATCTTCCTTTTTCAAACCCCGATGGTGCAGTGATTAGAATGCAGTATTGCAGGCAAACTCTGCCCTCAGTTGGGAGTTCAATCCTGATGAAGCTCAAGGTGGGGTTCAGCCTTCCATTCTTTCAAGGTTGGTAAATGGGGACCCAGATTGTTGAGGGCAATAAGTTGACACAATAAACCACTTAAAGAATGCTGTAAAGCAGTGTGGGCTGGTATATAAGTTTAAATGCTATTGCTATTCAAAACTCACAGCAATTCCATCCTCAGTATATCTGCTTTTCTGCCAAACTGTTCATGCGACTCTTCCCCAAATGGATTGGTCTATTAAAATGACATGTTGCCTTCTGAGTCTAGTATGAAATCCCCCCTCCCCAAATACAATACAATACAATACAATAGCAGAGTTGGAAGGGACCTTGGAGGTCTTCTAGTCCAGCCCCCTGCCTGGGCAGGAAATCCTATACCATTTCAGACAAATGGCTATCCAACATCTTCTTAAATACTTCCAGTGTTGGGGCATTCACAACTTCTGGAGGCAAGCTGTTCCTTTGATTAATTGTTCTAACTGCAGGAAATTTCTCCTCAATTCGAAGTTGCTTCTCTCCTTGATTAATTTCCACCCATTGCTTCTTGTTCTACCCTCAACTGCTTTGGAGAATAGTTTGACTTCATCTTCTTTGTGGCAACCCCTGAGATATTGGAACACTGCTATCATGTCTGTCCTAGTCCTTCTTTTTATTAAACTAGACATACCCAGTTCCTGCAGTCATTCCTCATATGTTTTAGCCTCTTTGTTGCTCTTCTCTGCACTCTTTCTAGATTCTCCACATATTTTTTACATCGTGGTGACCAAAACTGAATGCAGTATTCCAAGTGTGGCCTTACCAAGGTATTATAAAGTGGTATTAACACTTCATGTGATCTTGATTCTATCCCTCTGTTGATGCAGCCTAGAACTGTGTTGACTTTTTTGACAGCTGCTGCACACTGCTGGCTCATATGGTTGTCCACTAGAATTCCAAGATCCCTCTTACAGTTATTACTATTGAGCAAGGTACCACCTATACTGTACCTGTGCATTTTGTTTTTTTGCCTAAATGTAGAACCTTACTTTTTTCAACATTGAATTTCATTTTATTAGATAGTGCCCAATGTTGAAGTTTGTCAAGATCCTTCTGTATCTTTAGCCTATCTTCTGGAGTGTTCCTATTCCTGCCATTTTGGTATCATCTGCAAATTTGATGAGTTCCCCATTTATCCCCTCATCCAGATCATTGATGAAGATGTTGAAGAGTACTGGGCCTAAAACAGAGCCTTGGGGTACTCCACTGCATACCTCCCTCCATGTAGATGCAGCTCCATTGAGGACTACACGTTGAGTGCGGTTGGTCAGCCAGTTACGTATCCATCTGGTGCTGCTGGCTGTCTAACCCACATTTTTCTACTTTATCTAGTAGTAGGTTATGGTCTACCTTATCAAATGACTTGCTGAAGTCCAAGTAAATTACATTGACGGCATTCCTCTGGTCCACTAATTTTGTCACTTTGTCAAAGAATGCAATAAGATTAGTCTGGCATGATCTGTTTTTGACAAACCCATGTTGGCTTTTGGCTATCATTTTGCTTATTTCTAGATGCTCGCTAATTTGTTGCTTGATTATCTTTCCCAGAATCTTCCCTGGTATTGAGGTCAGGCTGATAGGTCTGTAGTTTTCTAGATCTGTTTTTTTTTTTTCCTTTTTTGAAGATGGGGAACCACATCAGCTCTTTTCCAGTCCTCTGGTAGTTCCCCAGTGCTCCAGGATCTCTGAAAGATATAGTTCAGTGGTTCTGAGATCTTGTCTTCCAGTTCCTTCAGATCCCTGGGGTGTAATCCATCTGGTCCTGGTGATTTGAACCCATCTAGGGTAGATGTCTAGGTGCTCACTTACCATTTTCTTCCCTATTTCAACTTGTGTTCCTAATCTGATTTTTGTGGTGCTGTCTTTAGTAGGTTGGACTGTTTTTTTCCCCCTTTGTGTAAAGACAGATGCAAAAAATAAGTTAAATAGTTCTGCTTTCTCCCTTGTCACCTTCTTGCCATTTTCTCCCAGCAAAGGACCAATTGTTTCCTTAACCTTTTTCTTGTTTTTAACATGTTGGCAGAAGCTTTTTTGTTATTTTTTATTTTTGTGGCAAGCCTTTCTTCAAATCTCCAAGTCCAAATCAGCAAAAGGTCATTGCATATTACAGAGGCATTGCAACTGCAGCCTTTTCCCCCCACATTAACCCGATTAAGCTAAATAAATGACAAAGGGGGAAAAACCCTTGTAATTTTGCATTACTTTATGTTTGGTTATTGTGTTTTATATAAAGTTTTAGCCATCTGGGAAAACACCTCCTCCCCAACCCCCAACTTCCTTAGGCAGATGGCTTTCTGATAGTCCAATCTTCTTAGTTTCAAGGAAATTTCAAATCTTATTTTATTATTGTGGCTCAGACAGTGTTATGATCTTAAAATGGCATCTGATGTTTCATAAAAAAACTTCTTACAGGTTCCTTTTTTTTCTGGCACATCATATAAGGTAAGGAATGAAAGCCAAACACAAAGCATCCCTTTGGTTCTGATCTTGAGATGTTTACAGATTTCAGCTGTCTTCCTCCCCCCCCCCTTCCTTCTTATGTTCTTCTCACTAGAATTCATATAGAATTATGAAGATATGAAGATTTGGCTGGCCACCTAAGGACACAATTAAATATCTATTCTTTTAAAGCCATTTAAACTGGAGACTCTCATCTCATTGCATAGCAGTTAAATCCGTAACCAACAGCATTCTTTGGTATATTCCAAGTCCAATACCATTCCATTCCATTTAATGAGTTAATTTTTTTTAAGGTTATTTGAAGTAGGGAAAATCATTATACACAACTAGAGAGGTGCAGGCTTAATTTGTGCCTGGAGTGCCTGGGGTCACGTTCTAAGGAGTGTGGTGTGGGCTTGTCACAGAGTCACAGAGATGACTGTGGAGAAACTAGGCAGAGATGGTTTCAACAATCAGTGCGCACACCAGGTTTTAGACTAGGAAACAAAGAAAACATTAGGAAGACATTTAGAATAGTTCTACACTAACTCCCTGGCATATAAGAAAGAGGAAATCCAGCCACACTTTCAAGATTTTGTTACTAGAGCCTTTCCCAAGTACAGGTTCAGTCAAACTTTTCTATTTCCTGGTGAGACCTACTTCAAAGGACTGACAGATTAGGATTCTGTTGAAAGGATTTAAGGTAATATTTAAAAATACCAATATGTAAACGTGAAGACAGCTAATAAGATTATTTAGTAATTTTCTCCTTCCTATTAGCTTTTCAGAGGCTCTGGAGCAGCCCATCCAAGACTTTGTAGGGAACATATGTGTTCCTTGGGGCATCAGGTTATGCAATGTCAGTTCTGGTGCAATCAATGAGAACCAGTCGAAATATTCAAATACATTGAGTGGTAAATTGTTTCCGGTAATGGATCATTTCACTGAGTGGAGTTCAGAAAAGGGAAATATTTCATAGTAAATCTTTTTGATCTTTCAAATGGGAAAGTATGAAAAATGAAAAAAAGGGAAATAACTGCAATTTAATAGAAATATTCTAATCATTTATATCCAAATGTGGTTATTTTGTTAGGAGATATAAACTCGGAAATCTTATTTCTGCATTTTAAAATGGAATCTTGGGTATCGGTGGGATTCATCAATACCAAGATTTAGAAGGTTCATGCTATAAAACAGGAGTAATGTATTGGTTTTCAGGGTTGGCATGAAGATGAATGAAAGGAATACTTTAGAAAGTATTGTATAAACATTTATAATATTCCTATAAATGAGCATATCTAATACAAATTGTAATTCCATGTCTTATGGCAAAGGTCTACAACTTAAAGTCAAGAGGATATACATGTGCATTATACCTTTTAATGTATTAGAACATTACTAAATATATAGAAAGCAATATGAACTGTAGCTAACTAATTCACTTTTGATTACATTCTAATGAAGTAAAATCAAATATGGCCTTTTTTCACTCTGTCTCTGATCATCATTCAAACTTCAAATCAGTGGTGGGTTGCAGGAGGTACGTCCCGGTATGGGCGTATCGGTGCCAGCCCGGAGCACCAGGTACCATTCTGGTATGGTGCTCCGGAGGGCCAACCCGCCTGTCCATCATCCTTACCTGTCTTTAAACTCTTTGGTGCTTCCACGAACAGGCATGGTGCGTCAGCACCTGCATGATGCTCCGCCAAGCAGCTGGGGTGTTGCGAAGGCTCGCGAAGGCATCGCTGGAGGGTAAGATGTATTTGCACGCTGCCTGCATTCATGTGGTGGACGCCGGGCTCCATTGCAACCGTATAGGTTGCAACAGGATCCGGAACCCACCACTGTTTCAAATATACCGTAAGCTTTAGTCTGAACAAAATTATATAGCCCTAATTTATGGTGACTACAGAATGGTTTTCCTGCATCCCATGAACAAATAGAGCACTATAAGGCAATCCAGAACATCACTCTTTACACCCCATCCATATGTATAAAAGAATCCCAATTGTCTTTGGCTAAAGAAATAGACTAGGGAGGCACTTTTTGTAAATTTCTCTTCTTGCTGCATTTGGATACATATAATAGTTAGAAGAACAGTAAGGAATAATGCAGGAAGTGTCTCTAGGTTTGCAATAGAAAGGAAAAATAAATGCAAGTTATCTTTCCCATTCCTTTACGAGAAACATCCACTGGCTCCAATAAACCAGATACAAAAGAAAGTAAATAATTCCTCCTCCAGTGAAGTCTCTTGCTTCCACTCCTGAGAACTTGTCTGGGGAAGTAAAACCCTCCAAGTCTTGTGGTCACATAGTCCCTTTGTCATGCCTGAGCAACAAAACATCAAAGACAATGGCCAGAAAGCCCACGGCTTTATGGGAGGGGATAATTGTACAATAAGCCAATTGGAATCTTGTAGGTTGCCACTATTCCTCAGAATAGTATATTTGCCCAGAAGACGACTTGTCCCATTTTCCAATGGCAAACACAAGTTTGTGGCTGAATCACTTTTAAATGTCTTCAACAGCAGCTAAGTCCTGAGTCTGTGATTTTGAGCTGAGGATGTATTATCAAAAAAACAAGTCATATTGATGTTTGGGTCAAGGAGGTTATCTAGATGAGCTTACAGTTAAAGACAACTGACACTTGGGTTATCATGAAGACACCCTCATAAGCTTATATCCTTTAAGAATGGTTAACGACATTCTTGTTAAGAATATTAAGAATAATATGAGAAAGAGTATGTTGTCTGTACTATGTTGGTACATCTTAGTGTTCCTAGGTTAGTTTTCTTCTTCCTTTTGAAGACAAAGGATGTTAATTTTGTAGAGTCTAAAATAATCCTCAAGCCCTTCTGTCCCTCATTAATCCTTTTGGCATCTGCTGCAGTAGCAATCTACTCGTCTAATCAACCTTGCAGCTATATAGGATCACAGTTTTTCTCTGCCTAACGAGTTGCCTTCAGTTTGCTGTGGGATAAAAGATGGTGATCTCTGTGACTTTCCCAACTATATTCATATCCTACCTCTTTAGTAAGTATCTGTACAAACAAAATGTAAATCAATTGTAATGACATGTGCTACCTAAATCAAACACTTTTCCCTGAAATAGTAAAACCCAACTTTAGAAAGAAGCAAGACAAAAAAAAATTACAAATAACCTCATTGTATGCTTGATGTGCCATGCATGGAGACTTAGTAAGAGATTGTATTTGATTTTACCCTAGGAGAATAAAATATATATCGAGGGAGAATTACTCAATAAAGGTAATTATTGCTTTGAATACAATGTGTCAGTTCCATTCATTTTTTTCTGGGGGAAATCCAGCAAATCTTCAAGTTGCATATATATTCATTACTTCTCAACTTTTTCTAATAGCATTCTTTAAGGTGAGATGGCAAATTTCAATCTCGGCCTAGAAACAATTGTCTGTGTTTCTGATTGGTATTGCTAGAACTGTCACCCTTCCCATGGTAGGTAATAATTTTCTATATTTTAAAATGTGTTAATCTAAGGTTATTAAAGTATGAGTTAGGCTGCTTTAGGGAGATGCTGGAAAATGGCAGTCCAATTTCTTCCTAATTCCCAAAGTCCAATGAATCTATATTTCTATTGCTAAAATGAGCTAAAATTTAAAATGACATCCTGCCCTACACCCACATCTAGGAGATTTGAACAGATAAGTGGTTTGATTAATATTGTCAGAGGACCAAATGGCTCTCTATTTTCTTAAATTTGTTGCTGCCACCATCATTATTTTTCACAAGGATCTCTCACTGGAAATACCTTGTAACTTTTCTAAATCTAGTATCTTCTGGCTATAGGGGATTTGCATCAATCCTGAGTACTGGCTAAATTCTCTGACTATGCACCCCATGCTGCTTTCTATCTTCAGTTCATGCAGGTACCCATGCTGCTGGTATTATTATGTATCTTTGGTTTTAAAGAATTTTATTGATTTTTAAAATTTATGGGAAAAGGGTAGGTGGATATACAAAAAAAATTTGGCAGCTCCATCGTGCTAGAGGTAGGAATCCCTCCAATTCTCACAACTTTTACAGAAAAAAAAACCAAAAGATAAAAGATAAGCAGAAACAGCATCTTATTATACATTGTATCAACCATGTGTTCAATCATCTCTTTTGCCACTTTCTAATATATCAACAATTACAATGATATTCCAGATATATTTATTTTTGTGACCTGAGTCTTTCCATTATTGTTCCCTCCCCACTGTGTCCAGGCAGAGCTGCAGCCCCTCCCTCCTTCATGTCTTATGTATTGTAGCCTTTTTCACTACCTCTTATATTTCCGTCCTCTAGGAGGGCACTATGTTTTTTAATGAAGGCCTCTGCCTCCACAACTGTGTTAATTCTAATTCTGATTCCCTCCCAGAAGATCAGCATTCCTTCTGGCAATAACCATTTAAACCAAATTCATTTATTATATAATTTCTTTGATAAGGAGGAATACTTCCTCCTATCTCTTATTTTTTTCGGAATTTGCTTAAGAATGGCAATTTCTTTATCTTTATATTTTAGTGGTCCCCCCCCCCCCTTTGAGCCCCTAGAATCTCATCCCTCGTGGTCTTCCTAAGAAATTTAACATGTACTTCCCTTGGAACATTATGTGTTCTGGCATATGCTGAATTAATCCTATAAACCAGATCCATATCCCACCACAACTGTTTTTTATCTCTTTTAATATATTCTGCTAAAATTGTACTCATAATATCCTTAAGATCTTCATCTTCTGTCTCCGGTAGGTTCTGGAATCTGAGAAAGGACATTCTTTCAAGTTCTATATTTGCCATGAAATTTTCCAATTCTATATTCCCCTTCTGGACTGCTTTAACCTCCTCCCCCAGCCCAACCGCCCACTCCTCCAAAACACCAATTCTCTGTTTATTTTCTGTTATTTGTTGTTGCACACTTTTAAGCTCTTCTCTGAACTCTGCCACCTCCTTTTTCAACTCATTTTGTCCCTGCATAAGAACCTGAAATATTAGAGTAACAGATAAATCTTTTGAACTCTCTCCAGACCTTTCTTGTTGTGAAAATGATGACATTTTTGTCTGTTGAGTTGTTGGACTGGATGTAGAAGAAGTCGGTGCTGAGGCTGCTTTGCCTGAGGGTGGTTTTCTTGGCCCCATTATCTAAGTTCAAAGATGAGTATAAATCTTTTGCAAAAGAAATGGTGTCTGTGAAACGTGCAGCCGAGTGAGTCCGAGAAGACAGGCAAATCCAAAAGTGAAAATTAACCCTCCGTCACAGTTCCAAGCCAATAAGTCACTCAAAAAAATAATAATCAAATAATCCAAATCCAGAAGGACCACATAACAGGAGAGGCTCCAAGAGTCCTTCAGGGGGGATAATATAAAGTCTGGAAACAGACTTTCTTCAAAGGTAGTTTCAAAAGGCAGACTTCATTTATAAGTGCGAAGAAGAAGACAGAAGCAGGCCATTTTAGCTCCCCCTTTCACAGGGAATCAGGAGCAGAACAACAAAAACTTCCATAAAGCTTTCAAAACAACTCAGTAATCACCTCTTGCAGTTAAGATATAAATCTTTTCACATAGTTAGTTCAAGTGGCTAATTCAACTTTTTGCTCCAAATGCCACTTTGCCTGAAAGGGGTAGAAGAAAAAAGCAAACCCCCTCCAATCTTCCAACTTCAAACAAATTGAATCCACAACTTACAAAAAAGCCGCTGCTCATCAATTAAAAGCAGTTAAGGAGATTGGGGCGGACTTCTCAACTCCAGCACTTCAGCCGCTGCATGTAGTTAACTCTTTCCTTCCAGAATTCATTTAGCGAAGGTGCTGCTATGCACCCCCTATGCACCCCGGCTCATGAGGCGAAACTGGAAACCCCCCCATGGCTGCCGCCTATCCTGGGGGTTCCAGCAAGCCGCGCTACAGCAGGTAGTCCCTCCAAGACCGCCTGTGCTCCTAAAAGGAGCCCACTGGAGAAGCGAACAGCGGACCAACGTCCGTCGCCTTCGGAAGCCGGAAGCGATCTCCAGTATTATTATGTATCTTATGACCAACTTTGATAGTGGAATGTTACATACACACCTTAATGTTGCACCTCAGCCTGACCTTACCACTATCTACAATGGAGCCCATGACAATGTTAACTTATTGGAGCTTCCATTAGTTACTGTGTGCTAGTCCAGTCACTTCTAGCTATAAACAATTGGCTAGGAAAAAGAATAAAAGTATTATCATTCTGATGACAATTTATGCTACCTTTCTTTCTTTTTTCACCTGACGATTGTAATACTAAAGACAATGAATTAAAGACTATTCCCTATTCAAGCAATACAAAGAATAGTTTCCCAAGTAAAATCATAAGAGGAATCTTATCCTATCCTGTTGGATCATATTGATTGCCCATAGTGGCTAGCCAGATGATTCCAGAAACCCAACAGAATATGGAATCAACAGTTATTTCCCCTTCCTCCATCATTTCCCAAGTAAGTAATGCATAGACTTCATACCTGGTAGTTATTGCTATCTTTTGCCTAATCCATATTTTAAAGCCACCGAAGCTGAAATTCATTACTACATCTGGCTCACAGGAGCTAAAATATTTCTGGAGGTTGGTTAATCTTAACTGTTCAGATTTGAAAGATGGAGCTGCTGTAGTGAAAAACCAGAGACAGGTGCCTTTGGATGATTTAATCCAGGGGTACAGCCTTGTATATGATGAATGGTGACTTGTACAAGTCGAACAAATTGAATTATAAATCCAAAAGCTGGACAATTCTAACATTTTTCCAAGTTTCTCTTTTCAGACTCTAGAAATATTTCTAAAAACTTGTTCTTCTCCAACTCTAAAATTGATGTATGAAAAATATATCAGCTAGGAATGTTGCCAGAAATAATAAAAGTACTCACAGAAATAATGATAATAAAATCATACAGTTTACCCAAGTGTTATGCGCATATGTAGCAGCAAAACTATTTTCTGTGTGGATGGTCATGAAGTAATATCTGTTTTGCTCTTTCTGATTGTTCCCACAGGACCTCATCAGAGTTGTTTCATTATTTCAATGTTTGACAATGTTTGGAGCATCTAATTAGTTGTTAGGTGACAGCAACAAAATAATTATTTAGGCACAATACATAAGGCAGTCTGGATGCAGAAAAAAAGAGATATCTATGCTGTCATGAATGTTGTTAATCACCTCAATCATAATCTAAATCCAGGGTATACCACAAATTTCACCAACATGTTCTCCATCTTTCAACCCAGAGTTTTCACTTGAGAAATGAATGGTCAGGTTCAAACTATTCTACTTCACACACATTATGCAAAGACTCTCTCTCTAGTAAGGGCTCTAATGCTGTAATAGCTGGAGAGTAAGAAAGAATAATTCAGTGGCGTATTACAGTGGTGACATGAAAAAACAACCAGGTTGGATGTAGATCATCCTGGAGAAAGTATTTATGTGATTTCTAGGAATCAAAAATGATTTGATCAATCAATCAAATCTTTTCACTTCAATTTTCTTATTCCATTGTGTGCCAGTTTTCTACAGGAAGGAATGTACATTGATAAAAGGACATCTTGATACAAATATATATATGTATTTGTGTTACAACCCCTGGTATGCCCAAATATGGGAGGGAGCTCACTACTATGTATGTATGTATGTATGTATGTATGTATGTATGTATGTATGTATGTATGTATGTATGCGTGTGTATGTGTATGTGTATGTGTATATATATACACATCTCCATAATTCTATAGTCTATTCTGGTATAGAGAAAAAACTAATAAAGGACAATATTTGTAGCTCAGGGTTGACATGAGGAGTCTGTGTGATCTCTGAGCTTGCTTGTTTTCTGGCAGACATTTCATTACCCAAACTAGGTAATACCATCAGTGCTCTGATGATGCTACATAGCTTGGATAATGAAACCTCTGCAAGAAAACAAGCAAGCTCAGAGAGCACCAAGGACTCCTCAGAGAAAAATCTTTTCAGAAACATTCTCTGTGGTGCTTTCTGAAGATTCGTTTGTCTCCAATCAATTGCTGACCACAGCTTGCAGCATCTGAGAGGCCTTTGCTGGCCTCAAATCATATTCCCTTTTGTGAGAGGGACATGGTTGGGAAAAAAGGAAAGCACATTTTACTGTGCGTAAGCTGAATGGGGAGGTCTTGTGAGATCGATTATACTGACAGGGCAGATATTCTTAGCTCTGTTTTAGATGATTCTAGAAGCTTTGCCAAAAGTTTCAACAAAGAGTGACCTTGTTCCTTCAGAGGTAATATAGATCTACTATAATTAGAAAAGTCTGTATCTCCAGTGTTGCATGGACACATAATCATTCCGGGAAGCGTCAGAGAAAGAAAAACCTTCCTCTAAATTGCCCAACACTGCTGTCAATACATTCAAAGTTTGTGTAGTTAAATAACAGACAATGGAAGATCAGACACCTCACACATTAAAAGAAATAGACCCATCACTGTTGTCTAAATGGTCTGAGATTTTATATATATATATAATCTAATGTAACACAATTAAAATAATTGGAGAAATATGTCTTCAAAACCCTTCAGATAAATGGCATAGACTTATCTAGGAAATCAATACCTCATAATTTTTCCATTAATAATGTTGTTCCTCAGAATGAATTGTACTTGTCACTCTATTTGCAGAAAAATCATTTAAGGTTTTCATACCTGAAAGGGGGAAGGAAGCAGTTTTGTGGATTGACCCTTTTTTCCTATGATCTTCCCCATGCCATCTTCACCATTGTTCTAGAGGTACACCATTCTCCTCTATCAGAGATGTACCAGTTCTTTGGAGCAGTGGTGGGATTCAAATTTCTTTACTACTAATTCTGTGGGCGTGGCTTGGTGGGCATGGCAGAGGAAGGATACTGAAAAATCCCCATTCCCTCCCCATCAGCTGGGACATGAGAGGCAGAGAATAGATGGGGGTGGGGCCAGTCAGAGGTGGTATTTACCGGTTCTCCAAACTACTCAAAATTTCTGCTACTGGTTCTCCAGAACTGATCAGAACCTGATCAGAACCTATTGAATATCACTCTGTTTTGGAGAAGATTTGAGATATGCCTAGGTCAGTAATAGATCTGTTGAAGTGTCCTTTTGTGACGTCTCTTTCAAATACTTTCTATGACTCTTCCTAGACAACCATAATCACACCTCTACTTAATCTAAGTACCGTATTTTTCGCCCTATAAGACGCTCCGGAATATAAGACGCACCCAATTTTAAAGGAGGAAAATCTAGAAAAAAAAGATTTTTGGGCTCAATTGCCACTCAATTTTGGGCTCAATTGTGGTCATAAGTTTTCTTTCTTTGTTTGTTTCTTTCATCTCTCTCTCCCACTTTCTTTTTTTTTTCTTTTCTTTTTTTATTCTTTCTACCTTTCTTTCTCTTTCTCTCTCTTTCTGTTTCTCTGTGTGTCTGTCTGTCTGTCTCTCTCTCTGTGTGTAGCTCTTTGTCTCTCTCTTCCTCCCCCTCTCTGTCTCTTTCTGTCATTCTTTCTGTGTGTCTGTCTGTCTGTCTCTGTATCTCTGTCTCTCTCTCTCCTCCCTCCTCCATCTGTCACTCTGTATGTGTGTGTCTGTCGGTCTCTCACTCTCCCTCCCTCCCTCTCTCTCTCTATCTGTGTTTCTCTCTCCTCCCTTCCTCTCTGTCTGTCACTCTGTGTGTACGTGTGTGTGTGTGTGTCTGTCTGTCTGTCACTCACTCAATCACTCACTCTGTCTGTCTGTCTGTCTCTCTCTCTCTCTCTGTGTGTGTGTGTGTGTCTCTGTCTGTCTGTCCCTCTCTCCGTCCCAACTGGAGAACAACCTTTTCTGTCCCCTTACCAGCCCATCTGGGAAGATGAGGAACGCGAGGGGGATCCCCCCCCCTCAGATGGGCTCAGAGCCAGAGTGGGGTGGGGAATCCTCCCTTTCCCCCTCTTAGAGATCTTTTGGGAAGTGAAAGAGCTGAGAGGGGGAAAAGCCTCCCATTGAAAACAGCGCTGAGTGGGGTGGGGAATCCTTGCTTTCCTCCTCTCAGGGATCTTTTGGGAAGGAAAAAGTGAGGTGGGGAATCCTCCCATTGAAAACAGCGCTGAGTGGGGTGGGGAATCCTTGCTTTCCTCCTCTCAGGGATCTTTTGGGAAGGAAAAAGTGAGGTGGGGAATCCTCCCATTGAAAACAGCACTGAGTGGGGTGGGGAATCCTTGCTTTCCTCCTCTCAGGGATCTTTTGGGAAGGAAAAAGTGAGGTGGGGAATCCTCCCATTGAAAACAGCAGTGAGTGGGGTGGGGAATCCTTGCTTTCCTCCTCTCAGGGATCTTTTGGGAAGGAAAAAGTGAGGTGGGGAATCCTCCCATTGAAAACAGCGCTGTGTGGGGTGGGGAATCCTTGCTTTCCTCCTCTCAGGGATCTTTTGGGAAGGAAAAAGTGAGGTGGGGAATCCTCCCATTGAAAACAGCGCTGAGTGGGGTGGGGAATCCTTGCTTTCCTCCTCTCAGGGATCTTTTGGGAAGGAAAAAGTGAGGTGGGGAATCCTCCCATTGAAAACAGCGCTGAGTGGGGTGGGGAATGCTCCAGTTCCTCCTCTCAGAGATATTTTGCTAAGGGAGGCTTCTCAAAATGGGAGGCCCCCATCTCTTTGCACCCTTCAATCCGTCTCTCTCTCCCTCTGACGTCCCCCAATGGCTCAGCGTGAAAAACTGGGAAAGAGGAAAAGGAGGAGGAAGGAAAGGGGGGAGAGAAATGGGGGGGGGGAGGAAGAGAGAGAATCTCTCCCTTAAAGATCGCCTGCTTAAAGTTCCTGCTTAAAAAGAAGCCTCACTGCCTTTTTCTCTCTGATAGCTGCCTGCTTAAAAAGAAGGATGAGCCTCCCTTAGCAAAATATCGCCTACCCCACTCAGTGCTGTTTTCAATGGGAGGATTCCCCCACCTCACTTTTTCCTTCCCAAAAGATCCCTGAGAGGAGGAAAGCAAGGATTCCCCACCCCACTCAGCGCTGTTTTCAATGGGAGGATTCCCCACCTCACTTTTTCCTTCCCAAATATCCCTGAGAGGAGGAAAGCAAGGATTCCCCACCCCACTCAGCGCTGTTTTCAATGGGAGGATTCCCCACCTCACTTTTTCCTTCCCAAAAGATCCCTGAGAGGAGGACGAGCCCCGATGCAAAAAAATGCCATGCCATGGACTTGTGAGTGAGTTACAGGGGCGGGGCTTCCAGGTTCATTGACCAACCAGCAGAAACCCCCACTGCCCAGGTGGCTACATTCGGCCTATAAGACGCAACCAGATTTTCACCCTCTTTTTTGGAGTAAAAAAGTGCGTCTTATAGGGCGAAAAATACGGTAAAGTAGATTTAAATACAATATAGCCAGTTTTGATGCCCTAAAAGATCCTCTCCAGCTCCATGTTTCTATGATAAACCAAAAACATAATAGAAACATATACAATGGTAAAGCAGAAAATTTTAAATAGAAAGCAATTCCACAGCTTTTTCATGGACATTTTTCTTTATGTTGTCACTTAAAGTAGTAGCTGTTGTGCCTCATGGCTGGATCATTGTCACATATTGGAAATCATTTTCATTTATGTCACAATCTCGCCAGAAAAGAAATGTTATAGGCATTAATGTTTCATATTCCCTTTGAAAAATTTAGTGAAACTGTTTTATATCTCCAGACAAATGTTCTTGACAACTCATTGCAGAAGCACAACATTTTTTGAATCAACCAATGAAAAAAAAATCCACTCAGAAGACAAGAAAAGTTCTGAGGAAAGGAAGGAGATGAATGGTGGCTTCATTTCTTTGAAGAGTCAGAGCATCCGGTGTTGTCCTAGCATGCAAACAAATCATCCTTTAATATTCCTGAAGATCCTGATTCAACACTCTAGTGAATGGAGATTTTATAGTCCAAGAGTCGGCAGTCCAATACTAAACATACACTCCCTCCTAAATCATAAAGATCAAACCAGAAAGGCAGGGCTCTTCTCTTTCAATCGTTTAAATAAATGTATGCTCTCATATCAAAATGTGATGTAAGCAGATGTATCTGCAAAGCAAATAGTCTTTAATAACTGAATAAAAGCAATCAAGAAAGATGTTATTTCCACACTCCAAACATTCTTTGTTAGAAATACCTTTGTCTCAGCCATGACTTGACAGCTCTCTACTAATCATCTGTGCCAGGAATGGTTCAACTTTTCCTAGTTATAAGCCACACTCAGTGGTATTGGAGGAGGAAGCAATAGTTAAAGAGATTTCAATTAATAAAACTGAACTTTAACATTCCTGAGGGCAGAGTCAAGATTGTAAGCTTTTGTTACTGGGCATTTTTCTTTTTAAAATTGTGTTATGCCTATTTGAGATCTAAACATTCAGAATGACTAAATTCAAAAATGCAATTAGAGAGCTTAAAAGTTTTAAAAGCTTTAAAACTCTATATACTGATAGTTGGAACCTATAAATTATATCCATTGACCTATGCTACTTTTCTTTCTGTGTACCATTAACAGACAAAATATGTTGTACATTACTAAAAAGACATACTATAAAGATAATAAATAGTATAGGAAAACCAATATTGGCTTTAATACATGTTACAGCATTTTTGAAGTCTTTCCTGATCTTAGGTAATCTGTAATAATTTCAATTCCATTCACCAAGTCATTTAGTTTCTACTTATTTTGTTACTTACATTAGTTACAAGCTTCATTCAAACTGAAAATGTATTGATTTACTAAATGGCACCATCTCTGCTGGAATTACGTTTGCAGTAATTTTAGGGGTATCAACAAGCTCGCTACAATCACGGTATCAAACCACACCTCCAAAACACTGGAGACTGTTCCAAAATGCTAAAATAGATACAGTTTCATAGAAAACGGCTCATCCAATAATACTCCCATTTTATCCAGCAGAGATATTTTTCCCCTGCAATTCAAGAAGTTGCATTGGACTGAGATTTGGGGAAGGGGTGTGAATGTTCTAGGCCAGCGATGGCTAATTTTTTCCAGACTGAGTGCCCAAAGCACGCATGGCCCCTGTGCATGCGCCCTGCTTCCGTGCATGCACGTGTGCCTTCCCCGCATGTGCCCTGCCCCTGCATGTGCACACGCCCCCCTGCCCTCCCATGTATGCTCACCCCTGCATGTACCCCACCACCTGCACATGCGTGGCAGAGACCCAACAATCAGCTGGCTGGCGGGAGGTGCACGCACATGCGCAGCAGAGCTGAACTTGGATGATGGCTTGCATGCCCACAGAGAGGGCTTTGCATGCCACCTTGGCATGCGTACCATAGGTTTGCCACCACAGTTCTAGGCAGATTATGATGAGGTCTAAGATGGAAATCTTAAACAGGTTTGCTTAAACCGTATCCAGGATAACATTCCAATTACTGAATGTCTAGATCCAGGTTTTATCTTTATCTTTAAATTATAACAATGGTCCCAGATTCTGCAATTGATCAGACATTGTGCTTTGTTTTGAATCATATATCAATCCCCCACCCTTTCATCTTAAACAGTCTATTTTTTAACACCTAAAATGAGCAATTTTCGCAAATCCCATATAGCTCGATTCTTTGGAAACTTTTATTGTATCAGTCACTGCATTGTTTCCTCTGGAGCTTCCACTCTAGTCATGCACAGGGGTTATAAAGGCTACAGTTCGTCACTCTTGATATATTGGAAGAATCCATCATTATATGCATTTGCTACTATCTGAAGTATCCGGAGGATTCAGAAAAACTGAATTCTTGCTGTAATAACTTATCTGTTCTTTTTCAGCATGAGGTATAAAGTCCAAAATCAGGTGGAATATCTCATAAAGATCTCAGAACTAAAAGAAGCACCTCATTTTATAATCTGAGGACCTGTATCAATGTCATTAGAAGAGCACTATGAAGTTGAGGTCTTTATGCCTGTTTACAAATTAATTGAAAGAAAACATCAAATTTTGAATATCAGTCTTGCATTCTCACTGTCAAATAATGTATTTCTGCCAATTCTGTGCCACTCAGATATTGTTTTGAATTCTCTATGCTTGATTTGTTAAAATAACTTATAACTAGCTTTATAACTCATCTATAACTATTTGAAAGCATTTATAGACCTTATTTACTATTTATCTAAGCTCCAAAAACATCTAAAGACCCATCCAAATAAACTCAGTAAAACATTCTGGCATAATTACCTCTGCCCCCCCTTTGAAGGTATTATCAAGAAGTATGTACAGATGTGTCAGATCTACGGAAAATGTATGTTCCTTCTTCAACAAATCTTCCTCCAAAATTACAATAAAATGGCCATGGAATCTATCAGTTATGAGTGTGGAAGAGATTTTTCGAGTCCATGACTTCCCCTCCTCCTTCTCCTCCTGTCCCTGCAAATAGAATTATCCCCTAATACTTGCTTGGTCAAGTCATCCTTCCTCATCTGCCCAAAGGTGTGCTCTGCAAGGAATTTATCTTGCAGCAGGACTTAATATAACTACCTGAACACTCTATAGCAATGGACTATGCTCTAGTACTCATAGATCATATTATGGCATTAAAACATCTACACGTTTTCCTAACATATGATGATCCTTGAGCTTTTCCTGTGAGAGAAGATTTATAATATGTTATGTCTGCTTTTAAATACTGGAGGGGTAGGGAAGAATTTCTCAATGATTTTACTTTTCCTCGTGATTCTCAACATTTACCTGAGCATAAAAATGGTAAGATCCAGCCTTGGTCACAATAAGAGCTGTATATGAATTTATAACTTGCGAAACAGACAATTGTCTCATAAATATTCTGAACTTGGGAGGACATATGAGCAACATAAGCCAGCATTTATGTTGTTATGAGATTAATAAGTATTATGGAGATACTCGTGAATATTATGTCATCCAATCTTCACCATGGCAAGAACTGAGTGTATATGCAACAGACATACTGGTCATTTAAAAATTGGGTATAATGTAAATCAATTTATATTTTAGGTTGAAAACTTATATTTTGTACATACTTACTGTGATTCTCAGCTCAATGGGATTCATTTCAAGTAGTCATAAAGAGGACTGCATCTTTTCTATGTATACAAACACATACAAAATGGTATCATTATTTTCAGGAAGTCAGAAACTCATCCACAGCTTAATTCTGTGAGTTTAGCAAGTGTGTTGATTTGCTAAACCAACAAGAGTCACAAAGCATCCTGAGAAAAATAATTTGATTTACAATAAAATAAATAGTAATAATTATCTGAACTGTCTCTTGCACTTCCTTATTCCCTGTGTGTGTGTCCCTCCGCCTCATGTGTGTGCTTGTGCATTTTGTATAAATTAGGCAATGCCTGGGTGTGAAGCTCAGTTTCCTGTTTTTCATTACAATTAATATTCATGTTTTTGTTAGGGAAAGGGTTCTGCCTCACCTAGCCGCAGTTGTTGCCCACTTTTGAAATATGAAGCTGTAGAAATCATACAGAGTGCACCTCTTCTCTTTTACTTTATCTCTCAGCAGATGGAACTACTATGGCAGCAAGAAGGATGGCAACAAATGCACGAAGAGAGGAATTGCCATCCTTCCTCTTTATGGAGAATGAATGACTTGGAGTAAAATTATAATTGCTGTTCGGTTACAAGAGTATATTGCTGAACAAGTGCAGAATGGCAGAAATGCCAATGAACAATAGGGCTATTTCAAGATTCAGCAGTAGAGAACTAACTATAAGCTCGTAAATCACTACCTGTCAGGACTAAGCTAGAAAGAAATTTGATAAGTTCTGTAACAAAAAGGGGTGTTTTCTAGTTCAGGGTTCCTGAAACCAGTGGCTTAAGCTGAACTTTTAAGTACCATAAGCAGTTGTTATGACACAATGGATGGGAAAGCAAGGAAAGGTAGACTCTTTGTTCAGGTGGTCCTCGACTTATGACCACAATGGAGGCCAACATTTCTGTTGATAAGTGAGACATTTGTTAAGTGAATTTTGCCACAGCTGTTAGGTGAATCACCACAGTTCTTAAATTAGTGACTCGGTTGTTAAGTGAATCTGGCTTCTCCATTGACTTTGCAGGTTGCAAAAGGTGATCACATCACCCTGGGACACTGCAACCATCACAAATATGAGACAGTTTCCAAGCGTCTGAATTTTGATCACAAGACCATGGGGATGCTGCCATGGTCATAAGTGTGAAAAAATGGTCATAAATAACTTTTTCCTGTGCCATTGTAACTTAGAACGGTCACTAAATGAACGGTTGTAAGTCAAGGACTACCTCTATTTGCATTAGACCATTTAGAGCGAAGGTCCAGTATAATTCCTGGTTAAAATGCTTAATGTCAGAGACTCTTATTTTGTTTTGTGCCTAAACAGGACTGCAGTATTGAGTTAATAAAATCTATTACATAAATAAGCTTGGATCACTAGCTATGTTCAAGCACTTAAATTCTGTGCTATGTCGACAGCTTCCCCAGCATACAGAGGGGCAATAATAAATAAGATACCTGCTTTCTACCTATGTCCCCCTGTGGCTATATATTTAACATGGTTGCAACGGACTGATCAGATCCCCATTGAATATGAAATACCAAGAGTTGCAATGCCTCCAGGGTTTCTCACCACTTTACTTGGTTCTTATGCCTCTTTATTTAAAACATTCCAGCTGAATGCCATAGTAAAAACAACTCTTGGTAGCTCACATAAAAAACACAATGTAAAACAAACCCCACACCAAAATAAAAATACAGCAACACTACTACAGAAATAGAGCCACACAGGCACACATGTACACACACACACACACACACACACCCATCATCTATCTATCTATCTATCTATCTATCTATCTATCTATCTATCTATCTATCTATCTATCTATCTAATCTCTCTCTCTCTCTCTCTCTCTCTCTCTCTCTCTCTCTCTCTCTCTCTCTCTCTCTCTCTCTATCTCTATCTCTATCTCTATCTATCTATCTATCTATCTATCTATCTATCTATCTATCTATCTAATCTCTAATCTCTATCTCTCTCTCTCTCTCTCTCTCTCTCTCTCTCTCTATCTATCTATCTATCTATCTATCTATCTATCTATCTATGGCGAACTGGTAGCATTGGTAGCGGGAGGCTCTGCCCACCCACCCAGATGTCATCATGTCCCATTTTTGATGCTCTACGCATATGCTGAAGGTCATGCTCATGCATGGAGGTGGTGCATGTGCCACATTTGAGAACTGGTAGCAAAGGTGTTGTGGCCCAGCAGGATCCATTGGAGCTGCTGAGGGACTCAGATAGTGACGAACCCTATGAGTCTGCTATGGAAGAGATGGAGAACCCTGGACAGGGTTCAGACCCAGAGCAGGGACCAGAGAGGCTGGTTGGCCACCAGGAGGTGCCTGAGGCATAGAGCAGTGGGGAAGATCAAAGGGAGTTTGTCCCTGACGCAAGATTAAGAAGGGCGGAGAAACGAAGGCAACAGCTGCTCCGGAGACAAGCTCCTAAGAGATAATCAAGCTAAGGTGGTTGTGGTGTGGCCCATCCCAAGAGCGTATATAAGAAGGGACTTTGGGAGGAGGCTTTTTGCAGGACACAACCGTTCATAGTAATCTGGAGAACTCCTTGTCTGATCTGCCTTGTGTTTTCATTTGTAACAAGCTGGAGAAGCTCTTGTCTGTATCTCTAGGAGTCTGGGTTGCTGCCAACGTCTTGCCTGTGAGTCGTGTTTGGGCTTTCAGCCAACAAGATTATAATACTGTCAATAAAGTGTGGCAAACAGCTAAGCCTGTGTCGGCGTTCATTACCGGACGGAGGGGGGTCAGAACAGAAGGTAAATTGATTTCACCCCTGATATGCATGTACAGTATAATATACATTCTCTCAAGAATAAAGATGTATAGATCAAGGTCAATATGTTCCATTTTATTATTCACTTTATCTTCTTTCTTATATACTTACCAGAGTTTATAGGCCACTCCAATCCAGGAGGACTCTGAACAGCTTACCTTCCATTCTTTCAGTAAGATTAAAGTAGCTAAACAGTGTCACGGAAGAACAAATGTCAATAAAAAATAATTGCAAAGAAAATTATGGTCACCAAGGAAGACTAAACATCCAAATCCAATCCAGGTGGATAGAGTTATCTATAAAAAAAAATCACTCTTTACCTTACTCCTCACAGCTGCCCATTGTCTCACAGCATTTGAAGAAGAAGAAGAAGAAATGATAAAACAGACCAATAAAAGCTATTATAGAGTTACAGAATATTAGGGGAGATATGAAAACCAGAAAATGTTAGCAAACAAGTTGCAGCAGACAGAACTAATTTGAACGACCTCAGCTTAATTTGGAAAGGCAGTCAGTAATTAATTTAAAGCAGCATCTTTCAAAACAAATTGAGCAGATTTTTAATCAACAGAAACTGGGAGGCTGTGGGAAATGGGATTAAGATGGTGAAGTTAAGAGTGAGGCCAGCTGTGCAATGCAGAGTCTCTGGTTCTCTGTATATTCATTATTCCATAAGGACAGTGTGAAAGGAGCTCTGAACTGGTTTCTAAGGGCAAGTATTATTGCAATTTTCACACAAGACTTTTTAAAAATCAGAAATAGGAGAAACTACTGGGAGTGGC
This sequence comes from Natrix natrix natrix, assembly GCA_029891615.1. Lineage (NCBI taxonomy): Eukaryota > Metazoa > Chordata > Lepidosauria > Squamata > Natricidae > Natrix > Natrix natrix. Next base: position 81,225 of record JAKRSK010007334.1, read on the forward strand.
TGCTGAACTATCACCTGAAAAAGATTCTAATATCTTTAGCTGATTTTGAATCACACAGAAGTATTGATTGGATTTCAAAATGGTGTTGGAGAGGGTGATTGGTTTATTTGCTGTTTATTTTATTCATTTATAAAATGTATTAGCCACCCATTTTACTGCATGGTAAACCTGAGCAGTGTTGGAAGAAATATTCATCTGGTTCTGTTCTAATCCCAGAGAAAGACACTGGAAACATGGAGGCTGATTGGAAATATGATTTTTAATAGTGAAGCAGAAGCACATGGGTGGGTCTGGGCAGCTGACCCCATGGGGTTGAGAATGGGGGGGGGGACTTCTATAACTTCTTTTGGGCTTTGAACTTGAGCTTCCTTTTTTCTGTTCAAGAACATGTATTTTATTGGCTGTTGTCAGACTCCCATGGGGCCATGTTTGTCTGAGATAAGTTTGGTTGAAGCTTAGACTCTGATGCAATATCCTTAGGAGATTGTGCAATGTAGTGAGTTCTGTGTCTTCTGCTAAATGGTTCTATTATGTCCTGAAGGGCCAAGTCTTAATCCATCACCCTGGAACTGAAGCTCTTTTGTCTTGTAGATAGGCTGGCCCAGTCCTGCTGGGGCTATTAAGAAAGGTGGGGACTGCTTTCCAAGAGCATGTTTCTCCTTTAGGGAAATGTAATATTCTGCCTTTTTTAATATTTCCCAAAATATTTCATTCTTTTAGGCGAGGGGTAGGTGCTAACTTTGTACAGTGGCTTACAATATTAAAATAAGGTGACCAACCGTCCTCCTTTAGGGAGGACAGTCCTTCTTTTGTAAGTTCTGTCCTCCCTTGAAAAGTGTCCTCCTACATGTCCTCCTTTTTGATATTTGAAGGCTAATCTGTTGCGCGTTATGTGACATATTTTATTAAACAGTTTTTAATGGTGTTTTTTTATACTTCATCGCAAGTATATTGAACAGATATTGAATCTTGTGTTGAATTTTTATCTAAAGAAATGCTAGACATTAAAATAGACGGCAATAGTGTCTTTGAAGAAATTAGAAGACTGAATGTATATTTAAATTCTGAAAAAATAATACAATGGGAAAATCAACATGTTGAAATTGATAAAAGATGGGTGGATATTTTCAGCCATTTCAAAAATGAACATATTCCATGTGAACATTTATTTCAATTTACGTTGTGCTGCCCTGGAACTAATGCAGCAGTTGAAAGAGTTTTTTTCAATTGCCAATGATTTTTCGACAAGTGAGAAATCGAGATTGAATGTTGATACTCTAGCTGCAGCACTTGCCGTAAAATTCAATATGAAGCATATTTCTTGTTCAGATATTTCCAATATATTGTTAGAAGATGATACATTGACAAAAAATATTAATTCATTGGAAAAGTACTCATTTAAATAATAATTAACAGGCATGTAAGCATAATTACAATATAAAATGTTGCAAATGTTTTATTATGCATATATCATATTTTAGTGTATTATTGTTGCAATGAATAAAATATTTCTTTTCTTTACGATATATTTTTTCCAATTTATTTGTCCTCCGTTTCATTGTAAAAAAGTTGGTCACCTTAATTAAAAGATAAAACTATATAAACTCTAATAATATAAACACAGTACTATAAAATTTCAACCTAGCTAAAAAGATGGTGAGGGAAGGAGCAGGTTGAAGAGGAAGTGGTGGAATTTTTTAACCACCCCTAAAGTGATACTCCCCTTTGGTTGGATCACCAAGCTAACTGGCAGAGTGAGGTTTTTAACTCTTAAAGAAGGTAAGGAAGGTTGGAGCTAATCTTACTCTGGGGGATAAGATGTTCCCAAGGAGTTGTGTGATTGGTTTGGTGAGTTGCAGGAGATGGTAGAAAAAAAGAAGGCTTGTTGAGAGTAGGAATGAAGTTTGTTTTCCTTTTTTTTTGTAAGCAAGCAGATCATTAGTTTTAGGAGGCTTGAGGAGATAATTAGGATTGCTGGATGATAAAATCTCGGGAATATGTCTGGGATGCATTGGTACTGACATGCAGTGGAAGTACAAGCTTGGAGGCAGGGGTGGGATTCAAAAAATTTAGCAACCGATTCTCTGCCCTGTTGCTGTGTGGCCATGGCCATGGTGGGCGTGGTCTACGTGTTCTCTTGAACCATGGTGGGGGGTGTTTTCACCCTCCTCAGGCTCTGGAGGCTTTCCTCATGTCTCTGGGAGGGCAAAAATGGCCTCCCCTGGGCTCCAGAGGCCCTCCAGAGGCCAGAAATGGGCCTGTTTCCAGACTTCTGGGAGGCCCATTTTTCACCCTCCCAGAGCCTTCACGTGGGCCCTGCATTTACCTGGCATCCAAAATGGGCCACATGGAGACCCCTGGGAGGGGAGGGGAGGGGTGGGCAGGGCCAGCTAGTCCTTGCAACTACCGGTTCAGCAAACCAGATGTAAAATTAGAATTTGGTTTGCCTGAACCATCCGAACCGGCTGAATCCCACCCCTGCTTGGAGGGATGTTTTGGCGATGGTGTCCAGGGCCAGTAGCAGAAGTTCCATACTGATTTTGTTGCTTGGGAAGAAATTTGATCATAAACGAACAACAAAGCTAGTTGTTTTGTTAAATACATTTTGTTAATTTGCTCGCTAGCTTGCATTGTTTTCTCTTAATATCCAAAACTCCATTAAAGTTGTGTCTAGAATACCAAGCTTCCCTGCAAGCCATAATCCTTTCTGCATTTCTAAAATCATATTATTATGAGGCATAAAATTAAACCCAAATCATTGCAAATCTTTAGGTAGGATCTCGTGTGTGCTGAGTTGCATCCTGAATATTAACCTGTTTCAACTTACATAAATATGAAATAAGCATTTTATAGAATTCAGATTTCCATAGACAGTTAATCTGCTAAAATGAAGTATCCATGTAGGAGAGATAAGAAAATAGCAAATGTTCTTCTTTGAAAATAATGTAAGGCTTAGCAGCTGAATGTAAATTATAGGTATTTTAGCTCTGGCAAGTTTCCCTGTGGGCATTTGCAGAGTAAATATTAACAACTTGTTTAAATGAAGTAGGTCATTATTCATTTCACCTATTCTTAAAAAAATCTATTCCAATTAACAGCAAGCCTCTTTTTCCTACCTCTTACCCTGATTCAGTTTCTGTACACAGTTATTTTAATCAAGCATAAAATTTAGCATGGGATAAATTTAGCTTCAATAAATGAGGTGTCATTCCAATCTTTTCTGGCAAGCATTATCCTTTATCCTATATCTAAACATCTCATTACATTCAGAATTTACTGAAATCTGAATTAACCCAAGGCAGGAGTTAAGATAGGGGTTAAACTCTGGGAGTCTAGAAAAGGACACCAATTCCTTTCATTTGCTGAGAGCAAGTATAGTGGGACCTGCAGAGATGTTACTACTTACTCTAAAGAATATTCCTCTTCATGAACATTCCTTGACTTTTCACTGTGGAAAGGTGAAGCACTAATGTGCAGCTCTTATGGTAGGTTTGGTCAGCCTCCATGGTGAACCCCATAGCTTCTAGGCTGCCAGATCATTTGCTAAGTACACCATTGGAATCACACAAAGGTTTGATATGTAGAGAATCAAATTCAATACTGTGTTCTTTCAGTAAGATCAAATCATTTATTCTGCTCTGAGGGAATTGTCTTAGACAAGAAACAATCTCACGGAAAGTATAAATATTAATATTGAACAATATACATTTTTCCCCAGACTTTTGTTTTTTTATATGTCTTAGTTTGTTAAACTGCATTTTTATGTTTTTTAACGTAGTGCAACTTTTGTTGATATAGTTTTTAGCTTTTCAAAATTTTATTAATCTTAATTATTAATACAATTATTGGGCTGGTCTAGGGTCACAATAAAAAATTGATTGCATGTGAATATTGAACAATATCACTGAAAATCCCCTAAATAACAAGAAGAAACTAGGTAATGGTTGACCCCAAAAGGCTGTTGAGTTGAAGTCCTACAGCTTCAGATTCTTAGCTGAGTAAATCTTCTTGGACTGATTGTCTCCTTATTTTCAAGGTAGCCTCTTAATTTGAACCTGGGTGGTGCTTGTTGAGCATAGAAAGGACATGTTGTTTCTTGAAGAATAAAAGCCTATTAAATTCAGCAACTTGATATGTCTGGTTGCTCATAAATAATATTCAGGGAAACCCACTAATAATTCCTACCAACAGATATTTAGAACTGTACCACCTTTATTCCTGGACTTTGTTGCAGTCATTTATAGATTACTTGTTTACTTTCTATGAATCTATTGTACCACATATTTCCTAAATATCTAAGCTGATGGCCACATCTTGTACACATATTGAACATTATGTGCGATTTGCCAGTTTTACACTTTATGGATGAGTTATTTTTTATATGAGCTCACATTTGCTTCCCTGCATAAAAATACTCACATTATCATTCTAATGATAAATGGTGGTGGGCACTTATAGCAATAGCACTTAGACTTATATACCACTTCATAGGGCTTTGAAGCCCTCTGTAAGCAGTTTGTAGAGTCAGATTTGTTGCCCTCAACAAATCAGGGTCCTCATTTTACCGACCTCAGAAGGATGGTAGGCCGAGTCAACCTTGATCCAGTGAGACTTGAACTGCCAAACTGCTGACAGTCGACAGCAAAATTAGCCTGCAATATGTATCCTAACCACTGCGCCACCATGGCTCTTATGTTGTTATATTACCATCAAGGCAGGAAATAACTCCCTGTAACTACTGCTATTAGTAATAATTGTAATAATAAAGTAAAATGTCATAACGCGATGGCTGATGACTGACTTTCATAGGATCTGTAATATTCAAAGAGCCCTCTGGTGTAGTAGTTAGGACACCAGATTAGGAACTGAAGGACTGGAAGTTCAAGTTCCATCTTAGGTACAAAGATAGCTGGGCAAACTTGGCCAGCAGGTCTCTGTCAACCTTAGAAAGTAGGCCAGGAAAAACCACTTCTGCAAATCTTGTCAAGAAAACTCCAGGAAGTTTTTGGGAGTAAAAAATTAACTCAAAGATGCAGGCATCATATAGATGCACACACAAAAACACAAAACCTCACACAAACACATACAAACACTATATAGCGATAGCACTTAGACTTATATACCGCTTCACAGTGCTTTACAGCTCTCTCTAAGCGGTTTACAGAGTCAGAATATTGCCCCAACCAATGTGGGTCCTCATTTTACCACCTCAGAAGGCTGGAAGGCTGAGTCATATTCAGGGAATTCAGCACAATCCTCAATTCTCTCTCTTTTTCTATATAATATTATTGCTAATTGCAAACCTGTTCAAGTTTTTTCTTACTGTGACAACTTTGAGGGCAATTAAACAGTTTTTGGCCAACTTAATACTTTCAGAAAGTTGGTTTCCCCCCCCCCCATTAATATTTTGGGTTGGAAAATGCAGCCTTTTTAAAATTATTTCTTCTTAGAATCTCTTACCTTCTGCACAAAATAAACAATTAAATGAAGAAAAGCATCTCTGCTCAGCTTATTGATCCATTTTAGTGCAATAATATCCCACTTTATTAAATTATGATCACCCTGGAAAAGATCAGTAAACCCAGGAGAACATTTTTACATACTTTAAACATTTCTAGGAGATACAGAAGTAAGGTATGAAATGAGAACTTTCTGAATTGTGCATGGCTGAGCTTGATTGCGATTCATTTCATTTTGTTTATTTTGAAATGGGGATTATAAATGTTGGAATATTTTTCTCATATGTTTACAGTAAGGAAAGATTGTATAGGAAAGTTAGTAATGCTGGTTGTTGTTAATAAACAAGTGACTATATTAGGTAGCAAAATCTATATAAAGGAAGAGATACATCTTATATATAAAGATGTGTATAGAAAAGATAAAATGCCCATTGTCTTAACTCTAGACAAAGAGACATCTGTTTAACAATAAATAAGGAAGTTTGCTGCCATTTTAGGATAAGGAAACATCTGTTTTAACAGAATTTGGAAAGAAGTGTCACGATGTTAAAAAGTTTGCTAGGCCTGAACTGACATTCAAGAGTTAAACTAAGAAAGCTTTATTGCGCAGGTCATAAAACAAAATGTTATCTGAAAGTGATTTATTGCGCATGCGTCACACATTCCAGAATTCCTTTCTTTTTTGTTCGGCTGCCAACTTGGCAACCGGAGCTTTAATTATCAAAATGTAACCAATTAGTTATTTTCTGTTTCATTTACTTTTTTTATTTTATTATTAAAGTTTGTTTATTAATTAGAATACTTCTTAAAGACTTTTATTTTTCTTAATATCTCAAAAGATATGCGGAAGGGAATCAGCCCGATCCATTGATCTCAAATTTCTCCAGGGCGTTTTTCCCCTGACAACTTGGTATGCAGAGGTTGGTTGATGATACCAGCTGAGATGGCTACAATTTATGGCTGTATTTTCCCTTCATGCTATCTTATGATAACCGACTAAAGCAAATTAGCAATGTCGGAGAAAAAGAAAAAGAAAAAAAAGAAAGATGGGGCAAGCACAGATGGATCAGCTTCTTCTGACAAGGAGGCTCCCTCGGACACAGAGAAGCAAGATCAAAACGTGCTTCAGGAACAACAAATTCCTTCAGGTGCCGAGCCAGATGTGGGGGAAGGAGCTACAGGACGCGACATCCACGAAACGAGGTCAGTGGTTCCTCCTTCTAAAATATCTCCAGGAGATTATGAATTTTTTGGGGCCAAGCCAAA